>PVHX01010739.1:0-68272 GCA_004024805.1 Geosciurus inauris | reverse complement strand
ACAAAAAGGAACAATTTTGTTCAGCAGTGACCTCATTAGAGGAGTCCAAAGACATTAAATAGTTAAAATGTACACACTCAAAAAGCACAATTAGCTTTCCCCCCAAAGCCCAAACATTGTAAATTAAACATTAAGTAATTGTGCATTGCATTTCTATTATTTTCTATTTCAGTTCTCTTTTTATCTCTTTTTAAAACAATAAGACAATTTCATTTACACAAGATTTCCATACTTTTAAGATTAAAAAAAAAAACAAAGAATAAACATTGGTTTGGTGGTTTAAAACAAAAACAAAAGCATGAAAGCATAATAACTTGGTACTCAATCATTTCCTATAGTAGAGCTTCAAGCTTTTTCTTTTTTAAATTAAAAATTCAAAAGTTTAAATTAACCCATGTCTTTAGACATATTACCTATAGATATAACATTCTGAAATGTTCAACTGTTCATAAATGACTCTGAAGAAATTGCTGATTCACCCATTCTGAGAAAATGTGTTTTCAACATGGTCGACTATATTTGGTTTAAATAGCTGTAATGTTATATTTTACAATATACTAACATTCTTTCTGAACTTTTAGCCTAAATAACATTCCAAAATCTCTCCAGGAGTTAGTTTGGCCTATTATGTAAATTATACACTGTAAAACCTGAGTATTTACATAATGACAACTTGTCCCAATATGAAGCCTTACAAGAGGTTCTGAAAAGATTTGGGTTTTGTTTTCCTAATATTACAATCATTAAAAGTCAGAGGGAAGAGCAAGAAGAACTAAAGAGAATGAAATGAGTAATATTTGAGATTGTAAAATAAGCAGAAAAGTACAGCAATACGGCTGGTGTTTACTATTTCATATGTGCTGTAGTTTCTAGGCACAAGTAAAGGATTAAATTGATATTTTTAGATTTCTTAGAACTAATGAACTTAAAATAAAGCTCATGTTTAGCAATCCATTACATTTTAACTAAATTCCTTTCTGAATCCTATAGTGCAAGCAATATAAAACACTCAAAGTTGAACTGTTTTTATTATTTCATTAGTTATCACTATATGCATGGGTGAGTAATCTGGTTTATATCTAGGAAACTCCTATTTCATCACCCAAATTAAAAACAGCACTGCAGACAAACAGGCACAACAGTGTAATCTTGGGTAAGAAGCTAAGTAAAAATATGTATATATTTACAAAGTTTATATCCCTTATGTATCATGGGAAAAAGTAGTGACTATAGTTACTATAAAGCTAATTGTCGTTCTCAAATAGTTTATCTTACAGATTACTTGTAAAGATATCACCATATTTATAGTATAGACCTCTTTAAAAATAATACTACAAGTTTCAATAAAAAAAATTATGAACTATCTTTCCTTTTTATACAGATTCAGTAGTATTTTCAAGCAAACAAACAAAAATAATGTTTGCAATCCCAGCACAGTAAGAAATAAGGCCTCTTTTTTTTTCATATTGGCAAAACTAAATATATATATAAAAAAATCGCCCACCCCCTAACTTTTTAATAGATATTATAGTTCATATACTCATATTTCTTTATCATAACACCAGCATTTGTTATTTTTAAGTAACAAGTCGGTGGAAGTTCATATGGTTGCTTCTGAATCCCTGGAACATTAAGAACACTGGGTTCAACCACTTCAAGAAGACAGGACAGCTTTTTTCAGTTTCTCTATTTCCACCTAAAATACAAATATAAATTGGGCAAGAGATAAAATATGCTTTAGTGCAATTTATTTTGGCATGTCATTAACATGTGATCATACCTTTTTTAAAAATATTTTTTGGTTATAGATGGACACAATACCTTTATTTTATTCATTCATTTTTATGTGGTGCTAAGGATCAAACCCAGTGCCTCATGAGTGCTAGGCAAGCGTTCTACCATTGAGCTACAGCCCCAGCCCCGTGATCACACTTTTTAAGCCAGTAGATTTTGATTTCCAGATCTAAAATTCAGTTTCTCATGGTGTAATAAATATTGTTGAATAAATGCTCAAAAGAAGAAATATGTGCAAGTTCCAAAACAGCAGTTAACAAGAAAAATATCAACTAAAATTCTTACAGCCAGAACAATATTAAGTAATGTGAGATTTGAAAGAATTTTAAGAAAATTATTTCTACTAAGAACAAAAGTACCCTGGAAACCAAATTAAGAAATGTACATATATATGTAATTGAACAAAGTAAGCAGTGTAGAATAGTATAAAGAATAAAGGACCAGTTTATATTTCATGTTTTTCACTATCTATGTGTTACTGGTAAATCACTTAACATTACTTCCTTTCAAAATTTCCCATCTCTAAACAGAAGGTACTAAATTGTCTTTAAAGCCCAGGAGTATATCCAAGATTCAGACAATGTGTTAGAAATATTTCTACCTTTAGAAGTATTTCTCTTCACTGAAGAGAAAGGGAAAAAAATATCATAATAACTACAGGGAGATACTTCATTTTCACATATTACAAATGACTAAGTTGAGGCTAAAAGACATTAATTACTAAGTCAATATTTCTACATCAGTAACTGGCATACGATTTGCATCTGTAAAGTCTACATTTATAAAGTCCACAGTTTTTGTACTGACTTTCTTCCCAATTCACCAATTTTTTTTTTTTTTTTACCTTTTACTTCCTTGCTTTTTCCTGATATCACCTCTCAATGCACACAGACAATGAATGCTTCAGTTAGCCTCTCACAAACAGTTCTTTCCATAGTCACAATAGGGTCACAATCTCCTAAGGAATGCCAACCATCTAAAAATGGTTTATTAACTTCAGGATCTCTCCTGATATTCTTTTACTAATATAATTATGAGCTATAAATGTTTCAGCAGCACTGGATGGGAAAAAAGTCTCCATCTACAGCCTGGACTGAGATAAAATATCTTTAAATCATCCTTCTTATTTAATATTTCTGTCTTGTTTCCAAAGATATGTGATAATAGGCAAGAATGCAGAGAAAGCAATAAAAAATAAGTTGGCAAGAGAGAGAATAAAACGTGAGAGAAATAACTCTTCATTCAAAATCAGTAATACTCCATACCAACAGTGATTTCTGACATAAATTTAGTTATCAAGCAAAATCTTATATTGCTACCTATCCTCCTCATTGTTCCTTTTTTAAAAATTACCCCCCATTATACTTTAGTATTATATAGTACTAACATTATAATATTTCAAAGTACTACATTTAATCTTTGGGCAAACACTTCTTTAACTATATGATCCTTAAACTTTAATGCCTTAAGTGTGCTTTTACAAATACAGAGGTCAAACTTTGCCCATCAGGGGGGAAAAATACAGTTCAATAAGAGGGTAACAGCTGACTATGGTGGAAAAGTTAAATTCTTCAAAAAAATAATTTATTTGACTCCTTTCATAATTTTTATGACACACATACATTCCTCTTGCTTATATTTTCATATATGAATATAAACATATATGAATAAAACAGAAAAAAGTTAAGAAAAATTTTTTTAATTTCTCAATTTCTACCAATCTACATGTTGGGAATTTAAGATGTATTTTAAACAGGTTTCATCTAACATTAACATAACAATTTATTAGATATCTAATAAGTGTGTGGCACTATTAGGAGCAATGGACAAAGACATGGATCTCACTCCAAACAGTCTTTCAATGAGGAATGGGACAAAATAAACAGAACAATAATAAGAAAAAATTAGTATTTACACATCTCTTTAAAAACTAGAGGACATGTGGATTTGGATGAAAATTAAAACTACTTTTAGTCAAAGTAAGAATACTACCAACTTAATAAATGGGATTCTTTGAGTAGGTCTTTAAGAATTTACAGAATGGCATTAGAAGATGAGGCAAGAAGACAATTTCAGGAAGAGTGAAAATTTAGATGTATCAACTTGTTAAGGCACAATGCAGGATCAGCAATTGAGAAAGATAAACTAGGACTAGCATAACAGAAGACCTCACAAACCAAGTTGAGAACTGTGAACTTTATTCAACAAGTAACAGAAAGCTTTTGAAAGTACCTGAGCAAGGAAAGATTAATCTGCGATAAAGTTAGAGAAACTTAAGCAAGCTCAACAGAAGTAAAGAACATCAGAACAAGAGAGTGTTGATAGAGAGATAAAAGTTAGGAGGTAAAGCAAATAGGACTGAAAATGAATAGAATTAGAAGAGAGGGTAAGTACCATGTCTGTGTGACCAGAAGGGTAACAGAAACAGAAAGTCAAAAGAACAGAATAGGAAAATAAAATATTTCCCTGGAGACATGCTAAGTTCACCATGGAACATTCAGGGAGACTAACAGAAACAACAGAAACTGGAAAAACAAGAATTAGATTTAGAGAGAGATGCATTAAAGCTAATCACTAGATTCACTGTTGCAGATGAATTCAAAAAGTGAATGTATAGAGAGAACAACAAAGGATAGTGGTTAAAGAACATTTACATTTAGGTTACAATAAACAAAAAGGAAAGAAAAGTCAGGCATGGAATACAGTATCACCTTATTACAACAAGCTTTTGACAAAGAGAAAACAGTAAAAATTTGAAATGTGCAAAAGCTGAAGAAATGATAATGGGTGTGGCATCAGTAAACCTAATAAGATGCAAGGGGTTAGAGACTGAATTGAAGCCGGGCACAGTGGCACATGCCTGTAATCCCAACACTTTTGGAGGCTGAGACTGGAGAATTGCGAATTCAAAGCCAGCCTCAGCAACAGGCGAGGTGCTAAGAAACTCAGTGAGACCCTATCTCTACATAAAAAACACAAAATAGGGCTGGGGATGTGGCTCAGTAGTCAAGTACCCCTGCTTGTGTTCTATCCCTGGTACCAAAAAAAGACTGAATTGAAGATAAAGACTCAGAGACTGCAAATGTAGGCTTTTTGTGAGAGGGTAGAATGGGAGTTGTTTTTGTTTTGTAGGAAATGAACCCCAAATGAAAAGATAAAACAACTACAGTAGATCAAAAGGGCAGCTAGACCTGAGAGAAAGCTTTGCTTTGAAGGGGGAAAACTGAGTATTTTTATACAAAAAAACAAAGGCATCTAAAAAAGAGAATCTGTCAGATGTAAGAGTAAAAATGAAGTTTTCATAATACTTTGTAAATTGTATCTTCAAATATATTATCTCCACAACTAAAGTTAAAGAAAGTTAAGTGACTCACCTAAGTTTACACTGTCTACTTTCTAAGAGTAAATATTTTTAAGTCAGGTTACTTCTGTTAAAAAATGTTTAAAGCCGGGCGTGGTGGTGCAAACCTGTAATCCCAGCACTTAGGGAGGCTGAGACACGAGAATCGCGAGTTCAAAGCCAGCCTCAGCAATGGCGAGACGCTAAGCAACTCAGTGAGACCCTGTCTCTACATAAAACACAAAATAGGGCTGGGGATGTGGCTCAGTGGTCGAGTGCCCCTGGGTTCAATCTCCAGTACCAAAAAAAAAAAAAAAAAAAGTTTAAAAGTTTTCAGTTCCACTGCTCTTACTTTCCCAGTCTAAACACCAGTTTTCTCTATAAATAAAAACTAATTCTTACAAGTCCTTATGTGTATTGAATGAGATAGTGCACAGAAAGAACTAAGCCTAAATGATGATATAGTTTAGGGTAGTCATGACTATAAGTCAGAATAGGAATTCAAGTTCTATAACCATAGTCCCATGTTCTATCTTGTCTTATGCTGACAAAAGAAATAGGCTAATTAATGAGGCAAGGTAAAAAAGTAGAGGGGATATGAAATACTTCAACTGAGATTAAGTAGAGCCTCTGAAAACAAGGCAAGATACAACTTTCTCTTACATATGTAGGAGGAAGAACACAACTGAAGACAAAAATGCATGAAGAGAAAAAGGAAGTTAAGGAAGATAAAGGAATTAAGGCAAATTGTCAGCCCTCAGCAAAGAATAAAGGTAAAGTAAACTTCTAGTGAGAAATGAAAAAGCAGTTCCACCACCAGTCATGCCAAAGGGGAAAAACAAAAACAAAAACATTTATTGCAAAGAAAAGAGAACTATATGGCAAGGAAGAACTAGAGACCTATGAGGAAAAAACAATATTTATTTTATTCACAAATATATACCTTCAGGTTCACACACAGCCTGAGAATTAACGTTCAAAGATTTTTTCTGTGTGAATGAATAAAATATGACAGAGTATCAACAAGACATTTACAAAATTGCTAACATGCAGTAGCGAATATCCAAGTGGAAAAGATGGCATAATTTGTAGTAGAACCAATCACATAGTTGGGATGGGGAAAAAAAAAAAATGTGTCGTTTATACTATGTAAAATCTCAATGCTGGGAGAAATGAATTACCTCCAGATTATTTCTCAAGGCCTTCTCTTCTTCCAAATCTTTTCTCAGTTTTTCCAGTTCTTTCCTAAAAAATTAAAATATTTATTACTTCCAATTAAACAATATAGATGAGGCAAACAGACAAAGATAACAGGATCTTCTCTGCCCAACCTCCCAGTATATGAGGGGAACTAGTAATGTTGAGAAAATTTTCAGATTTCTAGTTTGAACAATTTGATGTTAACAGCAACAAATTCAGCAAAATCCTGGCAAACTTATCTAAGATAAATTAAGTGAATTCCGAATAGCTTATGATAAAACAAAAAAGAAAATAATATATGACCTTTAAAAGCAATTTTTCACATTCATCTACTATACATTTTATTGACTGGACACTTCAGAGCCAAAATAATTTGCAAAATGATACCAACAAGTCACAATAAAGGCAAACTACAGTTTATTTGATAAGATATCCTATACTTCAAGTTTCTTTTTTTAAATTAAATATTATATTAAAATCTGAAAGCCAAAACCAAAATATTACAAGCAATAATCCATCTTTCTTAACTCATATTTTTATTTTTCCATATTGATCTAATTTTTCTATATAGACATTCTATAATATTTTCTATAGACATTCTATTTTTTATATAGACATTCTACAATATTCTATATTGTGTCTTTTCAGAAATTATTTTAAAACATTTCCATGCTGCTAAAATTCTCATATTAATTACTGCTATTTGGTATTCAAATATCTGGGGGTTTTTTTGTTTGTTTGTTTGCTTGTTTTTTCTGGGGACAGAGGGAATGAGAAGAAAAGGAATTAATACTATTAATAGGTCAGCATACCAATTTCTAAATTGAAAACCATGCATATTTTCAGCCTTTTAACATACACTACAAAAATACTCTTCAAGAGTATTATAGAGGGGCTGGGGTTACAGCGCAGCAGTGGCATGCTCGCCTAGCACGCATGAGGCACTGGGTTCGATCCTCAGCACCACATAAAAATAAAGATATTCTGTCCACCTACAACTAAAAAAATAAATAAATAAATATTTTTTAAAGAAAAGTATTATAGAAAAACAGTCCAGTATGATGGTGCATGCCTGTAATCCCAGCTACTCTGGAGGTTTAGGGAGAATGATTCCATGTTCAAAGCCATCCTGTGCAACTTACTGAGATCCTGTCTCAAAAATGAGAAATTAAAAAATATAAAAAAGAATTAGAATCTATGTCAGTGGTAGAGCACTTGCCTAATATGTGCAAGGCCTTGGGTTTAATTCCCAGCACAGTCCCCCACCCCACCAAAAAGAAGAGTACTGTAGAAAAACAGTTTGAGAAATGATTTTTTAAAATTCATTAAATAAAACAAGGACACTTTTAAAATTATTTATATTATTTAAATTAACATTTCAAAACTAATTTCTTTGGGCGGGGGATTAAACTCAGGGCTACTTGAACACTGAGTCACATCCCCAGCCCTATTTTTGTGTTTTATTCAGACAAGGTCTCACTGAGTTGCTTAGCGCCTCGCCTGTTGCTGAGGCTGGCTTTGAACTTGTAATTCTCCTGTCTCAGCCTCCCAAAGTGCTGGGATTATAGGTGTGAGCCACCACGCCGGGCTCAAATATTAGTTTTTATAGAAAAGACCTCTAACAGAGGACAGGAGGGTTGATTTAGCTCTGTCTTTTAAGAGCTGTGTAGTAAGTAAATAGCTTAACTTCTCTGAACCTTTATTTCTTCACTTTAAAAACTAGAGAGGGCTATAGTAAGTGATCTTTCAAATGTATCTGAGCTCTACAAAGTCTATAAGATTCAATGAGGGATGTCCCACTGTATACGGTATCAAAAACTTTCAGTTAAGAGAAAGACTTTATAGATCACCTATCCTAACCCTCTGAGAAATAACTTTAACTATACATATACATACATACCTGACCTAAAATACAATATGATTTTCCTAATATTTTCAAGACCACTTAACTCCTATGTCTGACCAGAAGATTTCTAGTCCAACACAGAGGTTATCATGTATCTATTCTATGACTGACATACTAGAACAAGTTTTCCAATTCAAGTTTTTATCAAAAGCACCCTTGATGAAAATCTGTCTGAAAACATACTTGCTTATACCAGAAACTGGCAGAATAGACCTTTATTTGAAAGAATTCTTTGCATATGTATTAGGTAGTACTCACAGAAGAAAACAAGGGTTACTTACCCATGATCCTTTTTCAGTGCTTCTACGATACACAGCAACTCAATAATTTGGGCTCGAAGTTCATCCAGGGAATTTTTTTTCTCATCATCTGTTTCTACTTTAGATTTGATTTCTAATGGAGTTAGGAAAGCAGATGTATTTGCTTTAGAAGTACTTGAAGGTGTTGAAAGGTACACAGATGGCTGAAAACATAATAAAAGTTTTTTCTGATTTTATTTGTATTTATATTTTATATTACATTTAAGCTGAAAATATATTCATAGCAAAAGATTCTTAAAAATAACATAATGCAGACTGAACATCCCTGATCTGAAAATGGGAAATTCATGATGCTCAAAAATTCAAAACTCTGAGTAGCATTTTCCACAAGTGAAAAATTCTATACCTGACTTTACATAATGGCTTAAGTCAAAATGTAGGCATACTAAAAACACTGTATAAAATTACCTTCTGGCTTTGTGTATGAGAAGTACATAAAACAAATGAATTTTTTATTTTATCTTGGGTCCCATTCTCAAGATATTTCATTGTGTATCTGCAAATATTCCAAAATACAAAAGAAACGGAAATCTGAAACACTTCTGGTCCCTAGCATATTGCTAAGAGATGCTTAACCTGTACTGCAAGATAATAGGAAATTCAAGAAAACAGTTTGATATTCACAACTGGGAAAAAACAACAGACAACTGAAGAATTAAATTTGCAATCACTAGTGGATTTTGTAGAAGAAAAACATGGCAATGGCTTTGTTTTTAAAAAGGAGCAACAACAAAAATAATCCACCTGATTTATCTTATGAATGGTTTACCTTCTGGAGACTCTAAAAACAAGAATATATCAATATTAGTAAGGTGTTAATTTGATCTCCCATATTAAATACATATCATTAGACTATTTAAAGAGGTTCACTTAAAAGTGTTTATGAAAAATTTAGAAAGAGCATACAGTATTAAAATAAATCCACATACTGGAATTGTTTTTGTAGTAAAATAAAACAACAAAGCCATTTTAGTAAAATTTCAATGGATTGCCAACTGCTTAGAGAATGAGATTTAAGTGTATTTAACAAATTGGAAATGTATCCAAATGCTCTAGAATAAAACTAAGGAACAACTTAGGAAGAGATGTGACCTTTGTAAGTATTTGTGTCAGTTGTAATAAAAATATTTTAAATAAAAACAACACAAGTTTAGAAAAGACACCTAAGACACTGTAACAGATGGAAGGATCCATATTATTTTGCCATTTATTCCAGTACATACTGAGTGTTTAATTAAGGTGCCAACAACCAAGCTAGGTAAAGAGTAAAGAAATGATGGTTTCTGACCTAATTAAATGTTACACCTCTTTTAAAAGTATGTGGACCAACCAATTTCAGAGTATATGTTTAATAAGAAAATGAAACAGATATACAGATCTATGCCTTAAAAATATAAAATAAGTAACACATTAATTTAAAAAATAATATAAGCTTTTCTAAAAAAGATCTGCAGAGAACAGTGTAACTTAAGTTTAACAACTCAATTCCTCAACATAAATTATTTTATTTCTTGGCAGAAGAAATAATTTTTAGAAAATATATTAAATTCTATGATTCTGATGTTCACAAAGAATCCTGAAAACCATAGAAATCTTACAGCAGAATGTGCCTCACCTTTGGAGCGTAGCATGTATCTTTTTTAAATTCAGATGGCTTTAGGTTGGCACTATCTTCTTCTTTTGGTAACTTCCACGTTTTTTCTGGGCTTTGAGTTGGCTAAATGATTTTTTAGAAATCAAGAGACAGAACAGATCAAAGAAGGAATCTATAGTAAGCATTTGGATAATAAAAAAAATTACTTATACCACTTTGTTTTTACTTGCTACTATTCCATTACTCTTAAAAGGATGTTATATAATTTTAAGCTGAATAACATATTTGCATATTTTGAGGACAAGAATAACTTGTCTCATAGCAATAAATTTTTTTTCCATTTAAGGAAACTAAAAAGATCATAGTATATTACGAATTAATATATTAGCTTTAAAGTACAATGTATTCCAAGCAACAAACAGAAAGCATAAAAAGTTACTAACTTATATAACAAGCCATGTACTGCAAAAATAATATTTCAGAAGAAAAAAATTTTCATTTTACCCTAACGTGAGTTATCTTCTATTTTTCAATCCTAATCATTGTTGTTAGATGGGTAGATAGAACATGTTCCCTATCTTCCTTTGACCTGGGGCTGTGTGGTTATGGTCTCATGAAAATTCCTTATTTCTGAACCTATAACTTTCTATTCCAGACTATAATGAAGAACATAACTCTTTCCTCGTTATTTTCTTATACACCGGCATACATACACATGACTGTAACAGGTGCCTTTCCTGATTTATTTAGGTGTAGCTATAAAACCTCTTATATTCTCATCTTCAAATGGACTCTGTATTTGCTAAATCTTCTGAGTTTTCCTATAGTAAGTGTAACTCACAGAATGTCCACCATTGAAGCGACCAGGCAGCCTTCTTCCAGGCATCTTCGGTCTATTTGCAGTGAGATGTAGCAAGTTTTCTGAGGAAGCTATGTCATCAAAATTTACAACATCTAGAGAATAAAAATAAATATTATCCACTGAGATATAATTGTACCTTTTAAAAGTTAAAAAGTAATGTTTCTGGCTTTTGAACAAAAGAGCACCACTACTTTGAAGGACTAACAAGTTGACCTGTGCTTTTCATATGCATTTGGAAAACAACACCGTTAAGAAAAATCATACATTCTCTTTACTTGATACATTTTATAGAACAAGACTTTATTAACAATAAGAGTTATGTTTCAACAGATATTTAGACCTCAACAAAAAGTTTTAATTGAAAAATAAAGCTGTACCAGAAACTGTAGTAACACAAAAACTATCACCTGAAGTTCTTATTTTAAAAAAGTGATCTACTTAAACTCCTAATTAAAATCACAACATCATAAAATTTATTTTAAATTTAAAGTAGTGTACTAATATTCAAATTTTAAGGATTCAACTGTATCTGGCACCTTGCTGCTTTCCATTTGCATTTCTCAGTGTAAAGTGAAAAATTTTGTTTATTGTTTTGTTTTTTTGTACCAGGGATTGAACCCAGGTGTGCTTAACCACTGAGCCACAACCCTAGCCCTTTTGGTTTTTTTGAGACAGGGTCTCACCAAGTTGCTGAGGCTGGCTTTGAACTCACGATCTTCCTGCCTCAGCCTCCAGAGCTACTGAGATTATAGGCCAAAAGTATGATTTAACGTGCCTTCATATGAAATGTTACAGTTAGAACTAAAACTGTTTAGCACCTATGCTTAGACATTACCATTTGTAGCAATCATAAAAGAATTATAAATCTAAAGCAAGTCAAATACCAAGGGAAAATGCTGTAAGGATCAATTTGCTTCCCTACCATCAAAGGCTGATTGATCATTGACCCAAAAATTAGGGTTTAAAGACAAATCTAGGTAATTCATACCTCTGAAACAATGGTATATATTACCTTGCCTTTTCCTAGATGATCCATAAAATCATGCTAAAGAACTAGTTTTAATTCGGAAAACCAGGTATCTATATATGATACAAGAACCCTACCAGTGAATTCCTGATACTTCCATTGTTGCTTATAACCTTAGTTTAACCCAGATTCCAAACCAGGAATATTAACCACTGTCAAATAGCAGTAGATATCCTAATTTTCCAGTCCTGGATTTTTTTCTTCCCGTAACCATTTGCCTCAATGGTTATAATACGTTGTTGGATATTTAGATGTCCCAACTTAGTGACTTGTTATTGCTTAAAATACTCATCATCACCCTCAACATTTATTCATCAAATTTCATATTCAAAATAATTTTGAAACTTTTGTTTTAAGGGATGATCAACACAAATATAAGGCAAAAAAGAGACATCACTGTTTGGCAATATGTGTTTTACAACTGGAAACATTGGTGGACTTCCACTAATTTTTTTCTATAGATTACATTGTGTGTTCTCTCTTGGATCAAGTCACTAAGCTAATGTAGCACAACAGATACTCTAATATATTACGTTTAATTTTTTAGTGTTTTGATAACTGTAATTATAACATATAACAAATCATAGCAAGAAATAAACGACTCCAGTGGAAAATGCATTATATAATCTAATAAAGGTGGAATTTAAATATATACTTAAAGAAATGTCATTCTATCTGTAAATAATTGTTTCTTATTTTGTTTTGTTTTGGTGGTACTGGAGATTGAACCCAAGGGTACTCTATCACTGAGCTACAACCTAGCCCTTTTTATTTTGAGACAAGGTTTCACTACATTGGTAGACTATCCTCACCAAGTTGTAATCCTTGTGCTTCAGCCACCCAAGTAACTGGGATTACAGGTGGGCCCTGGCTATCTATTTGTAAATACCTTTAAAAAAAGGAAAAATCAGTATTTTAACAAAGATATGTTAAGAATAGAATATAGTTGGTAAAAAATTTCTTTTTACACTGACAAATGTACACTGATAGCCCATAAAACACTTTGAAAAATAAAATTCTATCATTTTGGCCTGCAGAGATTATTTTCAAATGCATATTTAAGCAACTTGTAGAAAGAAAAAGAATCAGAAAAACATGGATGAAATTAAAAGAAATGAAAATGAAGGGTAAATAAACGTAGATTTACAAAATACATCATGCTCATATAAAATGCCTTCAAATGTCCAGTTTGGGGCTACAACACCAAGACAATTTCACCATTCTAAAACTCTCTCAGGTTCTCCATTTATGCCATTAGGTTAGTAATTATGGAACAGTGCACATTTTGGACTTGTGATATATCTAAATGCATTAAAGTTTACTTAAGAGTGATAACAATGGATTTGCACTATACAAATGGCACAAAAGGCATGACCATCACTTAACTCTTATAATTACATCTTGTCACTTTGCCAACTACTTGTGCTTTTGCATGTCAGTAGGAAGATATGCAATGTTTTTAAAAAGTAAAGTGAAATCTCCAATTTTAGTAGAAAATAACCTGATTTTTATGGTTGTCAAGGTTTGAAATTTTTTAAAAACTCTTTTATCACAAGAATATTTTAGGCTATAATCAAGAAAAATTTTCCAAAATGAACTTCATTTTATTTTAAAATGGAAAACCAAAAGGGTTAGAATAAATAGACAGACAGACATGTACACTTTCAGTAAAATTACAAAGAAAAAAAAATCAATGTGCACCACCTATTTATATTGAATATACTATTTTGATTTCTTTTATAAATTGTTATCTTACCAAAATGGAGAAGGGTAGGATAATTTCCTGACACGTAAGAAGGGAAACATGGCAAACAGGCTAGGAAACAAAATCTGGAAAGAAAAGTCAAGGATAGGAATGTCTAGAAAAAAAGACTAAACCAAAAAAATTATTTTACAAAGCAGGAAAAAGGAACAGTTGTAGAATGAATAGAAGCATTTCAATGTTTAGCATATAGCTTTTGCAGGTTATGTAAACTTATACTAGATATGTATTAGATTTTAGATTTCTGGGTCATTCAAAAGAAAAAATTAAGATTAGTATTAATTTCAATATACATTAAACTAGAAAGAAGCCTTGTTTGATTACTCACTAAAAACAGGAAAATTTTTAAAAGGATGGCATAGTACTTTAAGAGGCCAGCTTCATAAATCAATATTAACATCTCAAAATAATTGTAACTGTAATTAAACCACCTTTCAGTCAGTCAATTTTAGTCTTTGGTGCATACAGAAATTACAATAAAGGAGGCGACTTTAATCCTATGGTATCATCAAATAAAAATGACAAATATTTTAAAAATATCTCAATATAAAAATTCAATACCTTTAAAATATCTTCATACATATATAAATAAAAATTTACCAAGGCCTTAATAAGTGATACTCTAATAATATAATCAAGGTAACTGTTATTAGAAACTAATTTTTTTAATCCTAGTTTAAATAAGAGGCTCACTTTTTATAGCATCCACTACTCAATAAGACCTTATTAGAAAAATCCCACCATAAATCATTTCTGAAAGAAATTGGTAAATATTTGGAAAGTAAATCACAAAAACTAGATTAAATATAAAATGGAAAGAAGAGAATGCTTCCTTATTCCACAATGAATGCTTTGGGAATGAAGAACTTATGTTTTCTAAATTTTCATTTATTTTAAAATTTACTTTTATTAGTGAATTATAATTATACATAATCATGGGATTCATTGTGACATAGTCATATATCCACATAAAATTTGATCAATTTCCTTCTCCAGTACCTGCCCTTTCCCTCTCCTCCTACCTTCCCCTGGTTGCCTTCTTCTACTACACTGGTCTCCCTTCTATAAAATTTCATTTTAATCCTAGAAGAGTTTATCACAGAAAAACAATCAAAAGAGATAAAATACTGCACTGTAAGGATACCTCATCAGCTGAACTAAATGTAATAGCTACATTAGTACTAAAGTCTCTAGTATTTTAAAACAAATTTGAAAATAATTTGCTTCTGAGAGAATTTATTATTGAAATATTTTAGAAAAATGTATTATTTTAGAAATATCTGAGCCATGCAAACTTTATACATGACTAGTAGTGCCAGCCAGTGAGATTTTTCTTTAAACTCATTTTTAATAAAGTGTTTGAAAAAAATGATAAAAAAACCCTAAAACGTAATTCCTAGGAGCTCTGTAATTTGTAGTGTTATGTGATATATGAGAACAGATAAGGAGGAACTTAGTTATTTCATGCTATTAAAAAGAGGAAAAGGAAATATTCTAGGAGTGACTTTCTTACATGTACAAAAGTCAAAATCTGTGTATCTATATATAATCAGTATTATATATAAATACATATTTATATGTAGTTTTATAAGCAAGACAATTTTATGTGAGAATAAAATGAACTCATCCCTTTTATAAATTAAAGAAGAAATAGACTTCCATATCAGGTATTTTAGTGGGTATTAGTAGATATAATGAATCATAAAATGTTAGTTAAGTGAGAAAACAGATTTTGAAGAGATTCACCTATAATAAAACCCATTTCTTTTTAAACAGCAAAGTCAGTATACTTCCTACTATATCATTTTACCTCAAATTATTACTTTAACTGATAGTGTCAATAATCTGGTTTCATATATGTTTTACATTTTCTGTAACTTATGAATTAGTTTTATACATTATTCTTACAAGTTGTATCTTCAAACTAAGTAGAAAATATAAACTATACATTAACCTAATGCCAAATTTAAACCTGTATTTGAACTAAAAGTCATTTTTTAAAAAGTGAACACTTATATTTCAAGCATAGGTAGAATATTCCTAATCCCAAAACACAAAATTAAATATGCTAAAAAATCAACTTTTTGAGCATCAACATGATGCCACCCACAAATAGAAAATTCTGTAGGAGACTTCATGTAATGGGTCACAGTCAACACAGATTTATTGATAATATTGTATAAAATTACTTTGAAGTTAAATGTATACTGAATATATAAAACATAAAAGAATCTTATGGTTTGAAATCCAAAATATTTCTGGTTCCACATATTTTGGATAAGGGATTATATATATGGAAATATTCTAACCATCACTTCCCCACCACCACTGTCACCAAAAAAATAAATAAAACTCCAAGACATTTCTGGTTCCAAACATTTTGGATAAGGGATACTTAACCTGTACTAGGAACATGTGACATTCTAATGGGAGTGGTGGGAATACACAAGGAAAGATTTAATGTTTAGGACATAAGCTATGTGCTACCTATAAATATGTCTATTTTTTTTTTCGTACCAGATATTGAACCCAGAGGCCTTTAACCACTGAGCCAAATCCCCAGTCCTTTTATATATTTTTTTTATGTACAGACAAGGTCTCACTGAGTTGAGTTGCTTAGGGCCTTGCTAAGTTGCTGGGACTGACTTTGAACTTGTGATTCTCCTGCCTCAGACTCCCCAAGCCACTGGGATTATAGGCCTGCAGCACCATGACTGGACAGCAACTATGCCTTTTATCTTAGCATACTATCAGTATATAAAAATATTTTGAGGATGTAACAATTGTTCAGTGAACATTTGCTATTTAATGTGAACTCAATTCCTCGAATTTATATTTTCTGAACTTTGCAGCATAAAAGTGTTAAATGCCAAAATTAGTTTAATTAAGTGAGCAAACTAAAAGACAGTTGCTTGGAAGTTAGCTGCTAATTTTCTGACTTGTGTAGGTATCAACATCTCCACATTATTTCCTTATATTCAAATTCTGTCCCACAAGCCCTCTCTCTCTCTCTCTCTCTCTTTTTTTTTTTTTTGGTACCAGGGATTGAACTCAGGGGTACTCAACCACTGAGCCACATCCCCAGCCCTATTTTGTGTTTTATTTAGTGACAGGGTCTCACTGAGTTGCTTAGAGCCTCGCCAGTTGCTGAGGCTGGCTTTGAACTCGCGATTTTCCTGTCTTAGCCTCCCAAAGTGCTGGGATTACAGGCGTGCATCACCATGCCCAGCAAACCCTCTTCACATAAAGAGTAAATAACCACTATGTCGATGAGGCAAAAATGGAACAAAAACTAGAACTTTCAACCACAAACAGTTTGAAATAATTTTATATTTATTATTTCCAACAGAAATGCAGCAAAGTATGTTTGTTGCTGAATGTACTCAGAAAAAGTTCTGAAAAAAGTGAAAATCAGTTTCATCTAAACTTAAAAAACTATTTCACTATTTTAACTAAATAAAGCAAAAGTTCAAGAATGATACAAAGTAACCAAAAAATACAGATTCTAAATGTTATAGTTTTAATTCCCAAAGAACTCCATCAAAATTTAAGTATTTTGTGATCGAGATTATAGAAAATTGTGGAATTCAAAGATAATACTAATCGTTTTTTTTTTTTAACGGTGAGAGTTAAAATTTTGTGAACAACCTTTTTTTCTTCAATGATTACTTTAGAAAACACTTTTCTGGCTATACTCTAAATCAAATGGGAAAATATGAGCTGACAAGAATCTATTTTTAACTACTATGCTCCTTTGTTTAATTTTTGTTTAAATAGTCAATAAGTCAATTTTCACCAGATAAGAAATACTAAGTATATTTCAATGACTTTATCAGACCTATAATCAGCATCTAAATTCCCAGAAGTTAGTAATGTATATGGCATCATACAGAGCAGTTAGGATTCAAATAAATGACAAAAATATTTATCAAAATATTCAAAAGACTGAAAGAAAGCCACAATGAAAATAGAGCCTTTGCATTGGCAAACTGAAAAGATAAAAGAAAAATAAGGTCACCTGAAAAAGTTTCAAATGTGAGTATAATAAAGTGAAAAAAAAATCTAAACCTGACTGGACTTGAATTCATAAAGTGTTGACACTGGAGCTGAAACAAATATATTAAGACTTTTTAAAAAGAATATCACAGAGCCCTTTATATAAAAGGAATTTAAAGAGTTCTCTTTTGATTTATGTGATTGTACATAGTTGATATGTCTATAGCTGTTTAAATGTTAAATGGAGAAAAATAGCATCTGTTTCCTAGAGTTTATATTGTAAAGATAAAATAAACACGTGAAAAAAGTGCCTTAAAAAATATAAAAAACTGAAAACAAATTTTGCAAGCATTATACAAAATAATAACCATTACCACAAGTGATTATAAAATGCTTATAATACAGAGATCTTTATCAAAATACCTGTTTCAAGTTTTCCATTTTACAATTAATATGGTATAAAAAAAACAAGGAATATATAGACTAGACAAAGATGACTAATGAGCTACAAAGTCAGTCCTAAAGCTTACAGAATAATATTTAGCAAAAGAAGTGAAGCATATTGATATAGATAGATAGATACACAGACAGTTAGATATATAGTCATAAAAAACATGATTTCCTGGAGTGGAAAAAAAAGTATTTCCAGATTAAGAGAAAATATCTAAAAAGTCTTATTAAATATAAACTGGGGCTGGCACTGAAAGCCTATGTCATCTTACTTTTTAACTTTTAAAACTAAAATGCATTAATAGGTGCTGAATTTAGGTAGTATGGTCATTCTATTATAAAGAGAATTAATAAAAGATGAATGAACTTTTAACATGGATTTAACATGGATTTCAGTCTTCTGATCACTATGAAAACTTATTATTTCTGTACTATGATCAGTAAGAAACCTCTGATCTGTAAGAACTATGAAGATTTTGCCCATTTATCTTCTTTAGATTTATTTTTCTACTTTGGTTAATAAATTGAAACAAATTTCAATGAACTTCCACCATATGTATCTACACAAAACTTGCATATACATTGCTTAGTTTCTAAAAATTGTAATTCTTTTGATTATTTCTTTTAATGTGCTACCTATGTCCATGCTGACTTACCTGTTTCTTTAGAGCTTCTTGCTATAAATGAATCAAGGTCCACAGATTTTGGTCTAGATGGGAACTGTTCAGATTCTAGCTTTGGTTTGGATACTGGCTCAGTTTCAAATTTTGATGAAACAATAGAAACTTCTCCATTGATCCTGAAATGAGAAAAAACAAACATACAAAAATCACTTGAATCTGCAATATGACTTTTTTTTAAAAAAAAAAAAAAATCATGATTTGGGGCCGGGCACCTGTAATTCCAATGCCTTGGGAGGGTGAGGCAGGAAGACTGTGAATTCAAAGTCAGCTTCAGCAATTTAGCAAGGCCCTAAGTAACTCATCAAGACTCTGTCTCTAAATAAAATACAAAAACAACGTGGGGATGTGGCTCAGTGGTTCAGTGGCCCTAGGTTCAATCCCCAGTACCAAAAAAAAAAAAAAAAAGATTTGGTGACATTAAAGACTGTAAAAACATAATACTGACTGCTTTCTGTTCTATAACACTATTTCCATAAAGGTAAACCTCTACTACAATACTGTTCACAATAAAATAAGAAATGTAAATGTAGTTTGAGTGCATTCACCTACTGTGGGTATAACATTTAAGAACATTATTATAGTCTTTTGAGGAAATATGGACAACAAATACTTTAAAAAATTACTTTGAGATTTAGAAAGGCAACAGAGTCACTTAGGTCAAAGGCAGGTAAATCAATCAGATAATTTAAAATTAGGTAATATTTACTTGGCTGTAGGAGGTGGTGGAGGAACTGGTTTTTCAGGTCGCTTTGGGTAAACTGTTCCAGGAGATCTTAATAAATTATTGGCTTTGGTGGGTGGAGTAGGCTTCTTGGGTGGGACCTGTGGAGCAGCTGGTTTAGGTTTCTGTTCCAGTGTTTTTTCATCTGAGGATTTAAAAATACTTAAGTTATTAACAATGAAAATTATTTAGGTTTCTCTATTCATTGTAAGGCAGCCATAGACATGAACTCATTTTCTATATCTGTATGTAAGTGCATTATTTTACTTGTTTTAAAGTTACACTTCAATAAGCATTATGTAGCTTTAAAAAAAGTTTCCTTCAGTGGGGACTGAAATCATTAATAACCTGATTAACAAATAATGCCTGCTTTTTATTATGTTCCCAGGATTCTTTGCTTTTAGGAATGATATTCTATCTCAAATGCAACCACATACAATTTTACTGCAAGCAGAATGTTATCTAGACTTAAGCCAGATCATTTTCTGAAACTGAAATATATGGAACCGAAACCAAATAAGAAGTGTAGTGCCATATAACATTCCAATTTAAAAATTATCATGATGGCAAAGACAAAAGAAAAAAAACTAAATGTTAATAAAAAGTGACACTGGGCCAATTAGCCACATGAAAGAATACAGGCTTACATTTATAGTTCTCACTACTGTACTAGGAATTTTATTAACACCATTTCATAGAATAATTCCATTTGACAAATAAGAATATGCTGTAAAAAGGTTATTAAGAGTAATTTCATGCCATGTTAATAAAAATTTTATCACCAAAAAGTCATAAGCACTCATCTGGTGCTACATGTACTTTTTCAGGCGCCAAGAACAAACATTTAAAACTCACACATGCACATATAATTCAGACTAATGATACAACAGTAAGAATGTATCACAAGGTACATTTCAAAAAATAAGAAACTATTTAGAGCAAAACTGAATGTTTTTACCTGTTCTTTGAAGTTTATTTGGTATTTGAAAAGACTGTCTATCAGAGGACCACAAATAATTTTATGAAATTTCCTATCAGTTAGAAATTGGTGGTCATGAAACCTGAAGAAACATCACAGGGTATGGTAGAAACAACTCCTTTAAAATTATAAGTTTCACCTCATAACAACAAAATACTACTGCCTCAGCTTTACCATTTACTTAATAACTCCCTTGGATCTTGTGAAAAATATGAGTCTTTTAAAACATCATCATTTGGTACAAAAATCTATCTTTATATGACCTCAAGATGTAACAATGCATCAGAAAATTATATCATCAGGAGTAAAAGCCCAAAGTCCCCAATTCTGACCCTAATCAAATAGAGTCATCTTGAGTTTTCAGAAAATATTAAGAAAAATGTTTTATAAAAAATACCAGGAAAGGGCTGAGGTATGGCTCAGTGATGGAGAACTTTCTGGCAAGCACAGGACCCTAATGGCAGGGGAGAGGGAAAAGGAAAAGGAAAGGCAAAAGAAATATATCAAAGAAAGAAAAAATGCCAAAGGCTAAACACAGGTTCATTAATTAACTGAATATACTCCTTTTAAAAGATTTACAAATCACTTGAAAACAGTTTTGTGTATTATTCTAAAACAACAACAAAAAATAACATTTAATATTTATGGAAACCAAAACAAAGAAAAGATTAATTATTTCTGGTATGTCCAATGACACAATGGCAATGTACTTGGGTACTTAATGTTATTTTTATTGCTGCTGTTGAGAGGACGTTAACATAACAAAAAAAATCAACTTTTTTCTTTTGGTGGTGCGGGGATTGAACACAGGGCCTTGTGCAAAGGAGGCAAGCACTCTACCAACTGAGCTACATCCCCAGCCCCAAAATCAACAATTTTAAATTGTATGATTCAGTACCATTTCATATATTTACAATGGTATGTACATTTATATGTGTGTGTGTGTATATATATACAGAGTTCTAAAATGTTTCTATTACTCAAAAAGAACAGTTTCCATCTATCAGTTACTCTCCAATTCACCCCTCCATTTAATTCCTAACAACTAGTTATCTGCCTTCAAACGCTATGGGTTTATTTCTGACTTGTGAAATCATACAATATATGACTTTTTATGACAAACTTAACAATGTTTTTGAGGTTCATCCTTATGTAGCATTTATCAGTATTTCATCCTTTTCATGAAGGAATAATATTCTGTCATGTGTACATAACACAATCTGCTATCCATTTATTTATTTATTTTTTTGCTATCCATTTCTTGAAGGACATTTTGATTGTTTCTACTTTGGCTATTGTAAGAGGTACTGCTATTGATAGTCATGTACAAGTATGAGAATATCTGTTTTCAATTCTTTTGTGGGGTCATATAGTAATTATTCATTTAACTTTTGAAGAATTATCAAACTTTGCTCATAGCCACGAAAACATTTTATATTAGCACCAGCAATGTATAGTCATTACTCCATGTCCTTGCCAACACGTTATTTTTCCTTTTTTTTTTTAAATTATAGTCATCCTAGTGGTTATAAAGTGGCAGTTCATTGTAGTTTTGATTGCACTTCCCTAAAGATTAAAGATGTTGAATATCTTGGCATGTGCTTTTCAGCTGTTTTTATACCTCCTTTAGGAAAGTAATTATTTCAGTGTATTTCTATTTCCCATTTTTTTAAATGTTTTTCTGTTGTTGAGTTATAATATTTCTTTATATATTCCATATACTAAATCCTTGTCAGATATGATTTGCAAATATTTTTTCATTCCACAGGTTGTCTTTTCAATTTTAATAACGGCCTTTGGTGCACAAAATTGTTCAATTTTGATGAAGTCCCAATTTATTTCTTCTTTTGTTGAATGTGCTTTTGTGTCAGATTTGATAAAGTACAAACTATTTCTACTAATAATACTCTGACACCAAATACGTGAAATTTATTCCCACACAAACCAATTCTCCAACACCAGCTACTGTCCTAAAATCTCACCTGGAACAGATCCCACAAATCAAGGACTCAGTCCTATAGGACTACCACCGTTTTTCAGATGCCAACTGCAAGCCTGACCCTTTCATACTCCTAACCAAATGAATATAAATTAGAAGTTCCTATGACCGTCTTCAGGTCTGATATTTGCTAGAATGGTTCACATAACTTAGGAAGGTACTTATTTTATACTACCTATACTATTCTTTATTATAAAGAATACAATTCAGAAACAGCCAGATAGAAGAGATAATGGTATAGGGCAAGGTATATGGAAAAGAGGCACAGTTTCCACGCCTAGAATACTGTATCCCACCTTTCCAGCACCTCAATGTATTCACCAACCCAAGAGCTCTTCAAACCCCACCTTTAAGATTTCTGACAGAGATTTCATTAGCACAGCATGATTGAGTATATCATTGACCATTGGTGATTAAGTCAATCTGTAGTCACTCTCCCCTCCCTGGAGGTCAGGTGACAGGGCTCAAAGTTTCAACCCTCTAATCATATGGTTGGCTCCCTAGGCAACCAGCTCCCATTTCTTAGAGGCTTTTTAAAAGTTTATTAATTTAAGCTCACATGTGGATGAAAGATATCTGTTATGAATAACAAATCATGCACCAATCACCATTATCATTCAGAAGATTCCAATGGTTTTATATGCTATTATGTCAGGAAACAGAAACAAATCAAATATTTAATTCTTGCATTTCAATATCACATCACCAAACTCAAGGTCATGAATATTTACCCCTATGTTTTCTTCCAAGAGTTTTGCTCTTATATTTAGGTTACTGATCCACTTTTGTTTAATTTTGTTGGTTTGTTTGTTTGTTTGGTACTGGGGATTGAACTCAGGGGCACTTGACCACTGAGCCACATCCCCAGCTCTATTTTGTGTTTTACTTAGAGACACGGTCTCACTGAGTTACTTAGTGCCTTGCTGTTGGTGGGGTTGGCTTTGAACTCGCAATTCTCCTGTCTCAGGCTCCCAAAGTGCTGGGATTACAGGCATGCACCACCGTGCCTGGCTTCAATCATCTTTTTTAAATGTTACACATGAGCCGACTTCCAATCATCTTTTTTAAATGTTACATATGAGCCGGGCATAGTGGCACAGCACGCCTATAATCCCAGCACTTTGAGAGGCTGAGATAGGAGAATCACGAGTTCAAAGCCAGCCTCAGCAACTGCGAGGTGCTAAGCTTCTCAGTGAGACCCTGTCTTTACATAAAAACACAGAATAGGGCTGGGAATGTGGCTCAGTGGTCGAGAACCCACCCCTGAGTTCAACCCCTGGTACCAAAAAAAAAAAAAAATTGATGTACAAATAAGAAATAAATCTTCATTTCTACCTCACACTGTACAGATTTGAATTCAGAAATAAGTTACTTAGTGCTTGTGATATATATATATTTCAAACAACAATTTTAGCTGCTGTTAGGAGATTGATTCTCATTTGTCATTGCCAAAAGAACTCCTTACTTCAACTTTGAATTATATGTACTTCCTTTACTTTTATGATAAGTGCTCTCTAATCATTCTCTGCTTATCTCTATGATTACTCCTCATCTGTTTTCAAGAGTTTCAGTTCATCTAAGAACTTCTTACAGGGACCTGTTTTAAGATTCTATGTTAAGCTCTCTTACTCTATTTACTCTAAGAAATCTATTGAACAACCTTACCCATATTCATATATTTAATGCCTAATCTTCAGGATAACATCGTCCAAATAAATACCTGAACTCATCCTTATTCTACTCCAGAACTAGTCTCCATTTCATACAACCTATCTCATTTTTCCCTCCTTATGAACATTAAGATCTGGTAAGTCAACAGGCCATGCTAATGTAGAACCTAAATACCTGAATTGCTTTTCTTATGACATGTAGCTGATCCACCCAAATGCACCCTACTTTTTGTGATTATGCTAAACCAATTGTTCATAGCATTCTTTCTACATGTCTTGATCTACAGATAAACATCTGCCCCAAAATGATCCATAAAATTGAAAAGGAATTAATTCCATGGTTAGAGAGATGTTTTCCTCTCTTTCTTGTCAAACAGATGAATTTTTCACCATCACCATTCCTGTGACCACTAGAGAAGCCAATCTAAAGATAAAGTAGACACTAAGAATGAAAGAATACAAAGAGAAATATAATACAGGTCTATAATAAAATCACTGAGTTGCAGATCACGCGACTCTTCTTCTGAACTTTCAATTATGTGAGATTAACTCCTTAATTCCTTAGTTCAATCTGAATAATGATTTTCCATTCGTGGCTTTAAAAACACTTGCTTTTTTTTTCTTTTTAACGCATACAACCTTCCACCATGCATGCTAGAATACTAGAATGAAGTTTCAAAAGATTCCATGCCCTGGAATCATTTAAATTATAAAAATCTTTCAAATCATTAAATAAATACTGTATTGAGAATCCCCTATGCATTATATACCTATTGCATCAGGTGCTAAACAACCAATAAAGTTCTGATATATACAAACAACCTCTTTGATTTGATGGAGTTTAGTCGAGTGTGGTAAAAAGACAATAAACACAAAATAAACATCCAAACAAATCTGAAGCAGACAATGAGAAATATGTACTTTGGGACAGAGTAGGAAGAAAAGGACTAATGTCATAGAACCAGAACCTGTAAAATGACAAGGAACTAGACATGAAAGATTCTTAGGGTACAATGAGTCCAGAGAAAGGATTCCAAGCTTGTGATTCATTACTTAACAATTATTAAATTGTTACTTTGAAGAATAAACTTTTAAAAATTCTTCCCAGTAACTAGGAAAGATACATAAAACATACTTACTGATTTTATACTATTTTGAGTTTAACACTGGGTTACAAGTCTGTTTCATCTGTAGGTAAGCTTAACAAATAAATATTGTTCACAACTTTAAAAGGTCAATGTTATTTTTCAATTGAAACTAGTGTAATACATATAGCAAAATAAAAAAAAAAATGAGTAAGTCCTGCCATAGTTCTCAACTCAAAGTCTATAAAATTACAGACCATGTCACAGATAAGGATTTGGATTCAGTACTTCCAATACAAAATGTCTTTAATGGGTATACAAATGCTGATCTTTTTTTCCCCACATTTTTTATGGGTACATTATAGTTGTACATGCTGATGGGATTTACTGTTACACATTCATACATGCACACAATACACAATATAACAACATAATTTGGCCAGTACCACCACCCAGCACATCCCCCTTCCCTTGACATCTCCCACCCATCAGGACTTTTCCTATACTGATCTCCATCTGATTTTCATGAGATCTGCAACCACCTTGTTGAACGTGATTTGCTAATATTTTATTAACTACTTTTACATCTAAGTATGATAATGGCTTCACAGAATAAATTTGCAAGTGTTCCATCCATTTCTATTTCATGGAATAATTTGAGGAATATTGGCATTAGTTCTTTAAAAGCTGGGTAAAATTCAGCTGAGAATCCTTCTGGTCCTGGGCTTTTCTTTGTCGGAAGGTTTTTTTATTACTGCTTCTACTGCATTGCTAATTACAGGATTTTAATTTTCTATGTCCTTTTAATTCAATTTTAGCAAATCATATTTGTCTAGAAGTATATCCATTTCTTCTAGGTTTTCCAATTTACTGGAGTATAACTTTTAAAATAGCACCTAATAATCTACTGGATTTCTGCGAAGTCTCCTTTTTCATCTCTAATTTTATTAATCTGGATTTTCTCTCTTTTTCTTTTGCTGAGGGCTTATCAATCTTATTTATTTTTTCAAAGAACCAACTCTTTGATTGATATTTTGTATTATTTTTTATTCTCAATTTCACTGATTTTGGCTCTAACCTTATTTCCTTCTTTCTACTGGTTTTGGAATTGGTTTATTCTTTTTCAGAGGCCTTGAAATACATCATTAAGTTGCTTATTTGCGATCTTTCTGATTCTCTTATGTAGGCACTCATAGCTATAATATTTCCTCTCACATGCTGATCTTGACTGTAATTTCACAACAAAGTATGCTGTATTACACCAAGGCTTCCAAAACACATGACAAATTTTAAAATAAATTGACCTTTATTTCTAATCCCTATGTAATACAGACTGATTATTTAAGAATACATGGTTAGCAGGCATGGTGGCACATGCCTATAATCCCAACAACTTGGGAGGCCATGGCAGGAAGATCTCAAGTTCCAAGATAGCCTTAGCAACTGAGTGAGGTCCTAAGCAACTCAGCAAGACCCTGTCTCAAAATCAAAAAGAGAGAGGGCTAGGGATGTGGTTCAGTGGTTAAGCACCCCTGAGTTCAATCCTTTATATTAAAAAAAAGAAAAAGGGCAAGATTTTTTTGTAGCATATTTCATATTTTAAATAATTTTCTTTATATTTTAACTTATCTCTAAAGATGAATATTTCTTTATTTGTTGTCATATATTCACTTTTAGAGTTATATGGGTTTTATTCTTTAGTCCCTTGATAATGTTGGCAGGGGAGGAGGCCACTGGAAATCTATGAGCCAGGCGTGGTGATACACATCTGTAATCCCAGTGGTTCTAGAGGATTATTTTCATATTTAAGAAGAAACTTTATACCTTTTAAAAAATGTTTAAAACTTTAGCTGAAACACTATAAAAATAATAAGTCAGTTTTTAATGTCTAGCTGTCTTAAATATTATTTGAAAAAAAATATGATTAAATACTACATACTACTCAAAGAATGGTTTAATTTTTTAAAGGTTTAATTCATGAATTAAAGTTCTATTTCCTGTCAATCTTGATAAATTTCTGCCTCCCAGAAAACTCTAAACATGGCAAAGTAAATATAAACACATATTAAAAGTCAGTATAAATGACCCACTGTGGAGATATATGTTTAAAATGACATGAAAAAAAAGGTGTTTTTGTTTTGAAAGTAGAAAAAACCAGTCTCACCTTTTTCTTCAGGTTTCACAGGAAAAAATTTCTTCTCTGTAGCTAGGAGGTCAGGCTTTGGAGCTAGTGGAGGGTGGGAGGGACAAAATAAATATTATTTAAAAATAATTTTACAGCATAAAGTTATTTAACTAAATAGTAGTTTTAAAATAAAAATAGATGACACCATGATTTAATAGAAAGAACAAAGAATCAACTCGTTCAATTTATAATCCTGGACCTGCCAACATTACCCTAAACTCTGTGGTTTTATCTCCTTCTTTGTCAAATCCAGGTGTCAGAGTTCATCTATTTCAGAAGAATGATCTGTGATGGTAACAATGTTCTTCTTTTGTGTTGTTTTATATTTGACTAATGAGTACTTGAAATGCTGCTTTTTTTAATTTAATTAATTTTATGCACCATGTGGCTAGTGGCTCCCATATTGAATTGTACAGTTTTATAGTAAGCCTCCAACACAAACTTCCATAAAAATTATTTTAAATTTATGCTTTCTCTAGAATTAGATTAGCAAATACAAAGCTGAAATCGAAGAGAAGGAAAGGGCTTGAATTATTATAAAAGACAGTATATCTTTCAAGGAAATGGAAGTTTTACTACATTTGTATTAAATCAGATATTTAGAAATAGAACTTACGGAAATAAACTCTAATAAAACTTTTATTCTTACACTTGTTGTGTACCATTTATTCAACTATTTTTAAAAAAATCAAAAACTTCATCTATCTTGTTTCACTCTTAGCATTGTTTTTGAAAGAAGAGTACATAAATATTAATCTTTCTTTCAGACAGTAACAAATGGGTTTTATTTTAAAAGGTAGAAGATTCTGTTTGGAATTGTGGAGTGAGAAATTTCACCATGTACCATAAGGACTAAAAATAAATATTCAACACCCTAGATCAACAGCCAATAATATTATTTCATGAAGAAAGTCACAAAAAATGAAATAAAATCCAGAGATCCAGTCAGATACAGGAATGTGGATATAGAACAATGCACAGGAAAAGGACTAAAAGACTGGTGGTATATGATGCTTGGTGAAGTATGGGAATGTCTTCATTTCTACTTGGATTTGCCCCATTAATGTTTCTTATTGTATAGCTTTTGATTTCACATACTTATGAATATAATTATATACATATGACTTCATTTTTTTCATTTTCAAAATCATTATTAATTATATACATATGACTTCATTTTTTATCATTTTCAAAATCATCATTATATTGAAGAATACTTTGTACAAAGAATTTTTGTAATTCAAAAATAAATAAAAAGGCAAGGGTTGGGAAGTGGTTCATTAGTTAAGTGCCCCTGGGTTCAAACCTCATAACCTAAATAAATAGGTAGAATAAATAATTGGCCAAGTCAATACATAGTTTTCTAAAATAGGTTTAATCCCACCAATTTTATTAGTTAGGTATTTCATATAACTACAGTAGTTAAATTATCTTCCAGATCCCTATTTTATACCATTTTTACTTTTTAAAAATGACACAATAATACATGTGGACACTGAATGTTTATATAGTTCTGAAAAAAATTATATGTATTACTTTTTATTTTGCTAATAAAAATTAGTAGTTTACATTAGGCACAATCTTACCATTTTAGAACTTAAAACTATGAAAAATAGAAAACTAAATCATGTATTTCTTACACACCTGGACCTTTAGCAGGAGGTGGTGGTTTCTTTGGTTTCTGTTAAAATAATAATGGTAAAAGTGGTTAACTAGTTACTTATTAAATATTTATAGTTAAAATAAATTCTGATCATTAATAGTCAAATTATACAAATGCCTCTCATCTCATTGTTACCAAAAATGATAAAATGCTAAACTCCTAACAAAATGTCACTGAAAAACATTTATTCCATTAGAATCAAATAGCCTTCTTGATCAAAATCCAGTTAAATATTTCAAAAATTATCCAAAAATTTGATAAATCCAAAAAATCTTAATAAGCAAAAGTGTTCCATCTTGTCTCCCCTACTGTAAGATCACTAAATACCATTTTACCTATATTTCTCAGTTCAAGGCAGTAAAGCAGTGTGGTAGGCAAGAGGAAGAGAGACTTGTTTAAAAAAATAAATAAACAAGATCAATTATAAATTGACCTAGCTTTCATTCTTTATTCTTCTGAACTTAAAGGTTAAAAAAAAATGGCCTCTTTTTCTTCTATAAACAGTCACTCATTTTTACGACTTAATACCTTAAAAAAATTGAGACACATTTCTAAATATGAACTTAGTTTTAAGTTACTCACTGATGCATGACTCAGCCTCACTTTATTCTGAGAATTGATAAAGAAACACTAGGTCTTGTAAGGAGGCAAAAACTCTGCTTTATTGCACTTCTAAATAAAGTAAAGCTTCTTAAAAACATTCAATATAAATAGTTTCCTTCAGCCATGCATTGTGGTCCATGCATATAATCTCAGCTAATTTGGAGGCTGAGTCAGGAAGATTTTGAGTTCCAGACCAGCTTGGGCAAAACACCAAGAACCCTGGCTCAAATTTTAAAAACAATTTCTTCCAGGAAAGTACTAATTTATCCAACTAGTACACCCAGGCTTTTTCTTATTTTAAAGTACAAAGCAAAAAAATCTAAGTGGGGCATGGTGGACCACACACCTGTAATCCCAGCAGTTCAAAGGCAGAGTGAGGCAAGACGATTGCAAGTTCAAAGCCAGCCTCAGCAACTTAGGGAGGCCCTAAGCAACTTGGCAAGACTTTATCTCAAAATAAAAATAAAAAGGACTGGGAATATGTGGCTCAGTGGTTAAGTGCCCCTAGGTTCAATCCCTAGTACCAAAAAAAATTACAAAGAAGTCTTAACATTACATTTCAGTAGATATAGTTAGTGAGGGCTGCGAGAGGTAGGAATAAAACACAGAATGGAAACATTATTTCACTGTAATTCAATACATATTTTAGGACACTCCTCCATAAAAGTTATTCAATAATGAGGCAAAAAAAAACCTGTTTTTGAAAAAATATTGACAAAATGTTAAAGTATTATCATCACTGAAAAACAAAAGCTTACTGGAAAGTCCTTATCCAGTTCACTTATCTGAACAGCAAAATTGTCTGGAAATACTCCTTCTTTACCATTAAGTTCACCCTTCCACCACCCAGCTTCTCCAGTCTCCTAAAAAGCATAGCAAATAAAAATTAAAATAATAGAAGTTATCTTTAAGTAAGGAAAAAGTTTTCAATAAAAACAAAATAGTTAATTCCAATATCATTATAAGAAAAAGCCAACCTAAATAGATCATAAAGGTCCTCCCCTAAAACAGAGTACTCCTCACATATTGCGTTTAGCAGGAGTTACAAAAAAACTGGGTTTAATTTTTGAAAATAACTTTATGATTCTATCTATAAGGTTAAAAGGATCTTAGGGGGAAAGCAGAGAGATATAAGGGAAGGAATTAAGAAAGAGAAGAAGGTAAAGAGAGAAAGGGAAAGTAAGACTTTCAAAACTATCTTAATATTCTCCTTAACACTATTAATATACTAAAAATTACTTATTTGGCAACTTTAGAAATTAAAAGGTCTTATAAGCTCCTTTCAAATATCCAATCTTGAATGAAAACTTAGGTGCCATGAGTTCAAACTATATGGATATTAAATTACATACATTTGTGAAATTCATGTTAAATGAGTAGATTTTTAGCTACTTTACCACATATGTAACTATGTGAATCATGAATATATTAAATTTGCTTCACTACAGTAATCTTATTATTATCTATCTGTATCTCATAACATGGTACATACATTAAAAATACAAAATAAAATTTATTTTTAAAAATTACATACACTAAGACATCTGATAAAGTCTAAATCAATGGGAGGAATTTCAAAAATTATCTGCAATGTTATAGTAAAAACAAAATATTTATCATTTTTTCTAAGTACTTATTATAAGATTCTGTCCCACCAAATACTACAAGGTTTTCCCTTTATTTTGCTGCAGAATTCTTTCATTCTTTGAAATAACTACATCATTTTCCACAGGACAAAAAATTTCATTTACATACTGATGAACATTTATATCATTTTCCTAATTTTCTTTTTATATTAGAACATTCCAAACAACACATGGTGGGGAGTGGAAAAGAATTAAGTATAAAATCTGGGAAGCTGAAATTAATAAAGAAAAAGCAATGTGATAGTTAACTAGCTCCCAATGTATCAATTATAACAAACACAGACAATAAAAGATGGCTCAAAAACAAAAATAACTTTCTGAGCACTAATTATGTGACAGGTTCTGAGAACCTAGAAACAAACAAGATGAAAGTCCCAGCTCTTCTGGAATGTAAGAATTCAGCAAAATATGCCTATGAATAAGTTAAATGACTCACTGAAAAATACCTTACCTTACTTATCAAATGGATAATCTCCCCTTCTTTAAAAGAAAGTTCATCTTCATTGGTACCTTCATAGGCAAATAATGTTCTACAGTATTCCTTAGCTGAAATAAAAATACAAATAGTAGCTTATGCAAATTGATTCAGCAAATACTTATTATGCCTCTATTTTGTGAAAAGAAATATATACAAGCTATTAATAATAAACTTTATAATTCATCTTTAAATTTTAAAATTTGAAACTTACAGCCAATACTGTATGTTAAAAAACAATTTTGCTAATCATTCTTCAACTAAATACTAAATGTCTGCTATATACCAGGCACAACTCTAACTGCTGGGGGATGAATCAATGAACATAGCATTCCAAAATCCTTAACTTCATGGTGCTTACATCTAGTAGGAATTAATATTCTGATAAGTGGTACAGTGCATCAAATGCCTTCAAAAAGTCTAATATACTTAAGTATGTTTCTATTATGGAGGTTTTATTTAAAAACTTACCTTTAATTTTACCTTCAGTATCTGTTTTTGTTATCTCCACACATGTTTTGGATCCTATTGACTGTATGATTAAGGGCTAGAACAGAAAAGGATGAGATCAACTAGCTTAAGTTAGAATAAAGGGACAACACTGTTGAACAAAATTTCCATTTACAATTATCCAGCTTCCCCTATGTTTTTTGTAGTTAGGTTATAATGTGATTGAAAACTCAGCAGTAAAAGATAGAGATCTTGAACATTCCTTAAGTGGTAGCTCACAACTGCTAATTTTTAAAACTCCTTAAGGATGATAAACATACTCTGATGCTCATAATATACTGTCATGATTTAATTTTAGAGTTCTAAAATGAGAATGCAGGTATTTTACACATATTATAACTTATTTTTTATCTGTACAAATTAGACATTATTATTCCTTTTTTAGATTAGGAAGCAGTTAAAAATAATCTCCCTCACAATAACAGACATTTAGTAGTAGAGCTCAGATCTAAACCCAGAAAGTTTGACCCCAGAAAGTACACTCTTAACAGTACTAAACCTTAAAATAACAGAGCAGGTTAAAAAAAATCTTTTTATACTTCATTACTATCTGAAAATATTTAGGTAATGTTACAACTCTTAGATAGTCCACTTAAGACATTTTTCCATTGTAACTTGTAAAGTCCTTCAAAAAATTCTCTCTCTAGAAATAACAATACTTTTGACCTTGGGTTTCATTAGTTAAAAATCTGAACACACTGTGTGTTTTCTATCTATCTTCCAAAATACTTAGTTTAATTACTCCCAATTCTAACCACCATATCTTCCAATCTGGTGTCCCCTTATAAACATGGCAAATGTATTCCCTATTTATTAAACAGGGTGGGAACTCAGACACTATTCTTGTGAACAACTAAGTAGTGGACATTATTAATGATGACTGAAAGATTACCAATAGAATCATTAATCAAATGGTTATTAAATATAATCATAGCTTTTAGAATTATAAGGGATCCCAGATCATCTAGTATAATGCCCCTAATAACGAAAGAATTGCTTCACCAACATTCCTGTTATATGACTATAAAGTACCATTTTAAAAACTGAAAGTTTCAACCAATTAGACTCCCTAATCTTAATGCTACACAATCTCAGAGCTAAGAGAGAACATGGTAGAAAGTGGAAGTTAGGAAGGAAGTTAGGAAGGAAGTTGGAAGGAAGTAAATTGCAAGGGTCGGAGGGAGGAAGGGAGGAAGGGAGGGGAGGTTCTCTTCTTGAACCCAGCTCATTATTACATGGGAAAATACTGAGCAGCAAGCTGGGAAAGGAAAAAAAAAAAATGTTGAGATCAATCACCCTGGGACAAAACTACAGAACTATTTCACTAAGTACAGTTTAATAAATGATATTGACAACAGGAACAAAAATTTAAAAGAAATGCTCTAAAGATTAGCAATTTTTCTCCCAAAATATTTCACTTACTTTAGTTCTTTTAAAAATGCCAGTATGATGCCAATGAAAAATTAAAACTCCATACAGAGGGCAGACCATTAAATTTAACCATTACTAACAATCCAGAGTAAAGTTAAGTTGTACCTAATTAGTATTTCATTTTGAATTCATTTTAAAATAGCCCATTTTAGGTGTGCATAAAATTAAAATAATACAGAAGAAAACTTTCCCCTTTGGATGTAAACCTAACTAAAAAACCTAAAGCTGCCGGGCGCGGTGGCACAAGCCTGTAATCCCAGCTCTTAGGGAGGCTGAGACAGGAGAATCGTGAGTTCAAAGCCAGCCTCAGCAACAGCGAGGCACTAAGCAACTCAGTGAGACCCTGTCTCTACATAAAACACAAAATAGGGCTGGGGATGCGGCTCAGTGGTTGAACGCCCCTGAGTTCAATCTCCAGTACCAAAAAAAAATAAAATAAAATAACCCTAAAGCTTCCACTTAGAATAAGTTTATGTTAAATTAACCAAGAAATAAACACCCTAATTTTATAGGATTCAAACATTAATCACTGCAAATTTGGAAACAAAAGTTTCTCAGAGTTTCTCAGAAGTTTCTCTAATTTTCATAACCAAATTATTAGCAATCTCAAAGGAGGAAAACAGCATAGTTGCAAATTGCTCTGTACATTTAAAAAAAAGCTTAATGTGAGAATGAGCGGAGTTAATCTAAGTTAAATGCATCATTACCACCTTTTCTGTTTTTTTCTCTTCTGTTTCACTACTGGATATTCTTGTCCTAAGTTTCACAGAGCCTTCTTTAAAAATATCTCCAAATCCAATTCCTCGAATTTTCTTTGGCTGAGTAATTGATCCAGGTGCAGTTTCATTCCCATTCCCTGGAGAGGGTAAAGGTGAGGTAGGCCCAGGCAAAACAGTTTCTGAAAGAATAATTTATTTTTAAAGAATGACACCTACAATCAGGAGAAGCTTTATATCCCCTTTCATAATGTCTATATGCTATACTTCCTCCTAATTAAAAAAAAAAATGACAGAATAAACACAATAAATTAATGATGTAAGTACTGAAATATCCAAGAGCAAGAATTATTTATATGGATTGTTTTGTTGTTGCATAAAACAATAACAATTTTAGGCAAATTTAACTAGTAAAATACTAATTAAAAAATTCAGGAAATCATACCATAAAAGGCCCTCAACCAGATGCTATGATTTAAATGTGCCCCCCCCCCCAAAGATTTCTATGATTGAAGTTTGGTCCCCAATGTAAATGGTATTGAAAGGTAATAGGATTTTTAAGAGGTGAAACATACTGAGAAGTGATTGGGTCATGATCACCCTAGTAAAGAGATTCAGGCTGGTCCATCAGGAGTAAGCCTGACCTCTCCCTAGTCTTTTGAACTTCTAGAACTGTGTACTAAATAAACTTTCCTTTTTAAAGTGCTTAGTCTCAACTACTTTGTTATAGCAAGAAAAACTAAAACAAGATTATGTCAAATTTACAGTTTTTGGCCAAGGATAACATAAGACTGAAACGTAAAAATGGGAAAGTATGACCATTTTAAAAAGTTAATATGACTCAATCTGACTAAAGTTAGGGTGATGGCTGAATATAAAAAATGGGAATGTCAAAGAAGTATTTATTTTAAAAAGTCAAAAAAAGTCAGGAGTTCATTCAAAAACCGTCAGCTCAGATGAAGTAACAAATCTTATTTTAAAACAAATTCCAATGACAACTTAAAATTATAATGAATAAAAAATTTTAAATAAAGTTTAAAAGTATATGTTTAAGAAAGATTTTACTTGTTTGCTCAGTAACAAGGGTTCTTATGTATAGATCCAATGATTCCATGAACTGCCTCCTCGCCCCAGAAAATTGTGTGCACATATTTTCAGAATAAATTTATGGTTAAAAGAGGTTCTAATAAGTAGATGTTGATCCGTAAGGAGGAGTGAGGGTGCTATGGGAAGAATGGAGGAACTTTGGTCAAAGGGGCGGGAGGGAAGGGAAGGAGACATGGGGGAGGGAAAGATGGTGGAATGAGATGGACATCAATGCCCTAGGTACATGTATGACTGCACATACGGTGTGACTCTACATTGTGTACAACCAGAGAAATGAAAAGTTTTGCTCCATTTGTGTACAATGAATCCTAATGCATTCTGTTGTCATGTATACCTAATCAGAATAAATTTTTAAAAAAAGATACACAGCTCTTATTAGATTCTCAGAGAGCTTTACAATCCAAAAAACAAAGTTCTAGAGCAAATCATAAGGACATTTTTCAGATTAGAGTTAAAAGGTAGAAAACTTTGTATTACTGGTTCATTGAGCTAATCTGTTGAAGTATAAAAGTAATGTGGGTTTAAAAAAAAATAGTTACAATTTATATTTATTCATGGCTACTTCCATGCTAGACACTCTTCTAAATACTATGCATATTTATCTACTTTTTTCCAACTACCTCATGGGCTTCTTATTAAGTATCATTACTCCTCATTTTACAAATAAGTAAACTGGGGCAAAGGGAAATTAAGAACTTTCACAAGGACTTTATTTAGTAAGTAACAAAGCCAGTATTTGAATGAAACTCCAGATGACTCCAAATCCATAGTCCTAAACACCTTCTATAATGCCTTGAACCATAAGTCTTTAATCACATTTTACAAATGGTTTACAGAAATAATTTTTATTAACTTAAGAATATAATGTTAACAAGTAAAATAAGCACCCTCATTTTACAGTGCTTCACTGACACTGCATCTTACAAATTGAAGGTTTGTGGCAATCCTGTGTCAAGCAAAATCTATTAGCACAATCTGTACAATGATATTTGCTCATTTCATGTCTCTGTCATGTCTGGTAATTTTGCAATACTTCAGACTTTTTATTATTATACCTATTATGGTGATCTGCAATCAGTGATCTTTGATGTTACCAATTATTACTGTAATTATTTGGGGGTACCACAAACCACAACCATACGAGACAGAATACTTAAATCTGTAAATGTTCTGCGTATATTCAGACTGCTCCACTGACCCACCCCAGGCTCCCTCCCTCTTCTTGAGCATTCCCCCATTCCCTAAGACACAACAATATTGAAAATAGGCCAACTAATAGCTCTATAATGGCTTCTACGTGTTCAAGTGAAACAAGGAATCCCACTTTAAATTAAAAATTAAAAATGATTAAGCTAAATTAGAAATATTGAGAGCTAAGTCTCTTGTGTCAAACAGTGAACTAAGTTGTAAATGCAAAGGAAAAGTTTTTAAAGAAAAATTTTAAAATGTACTTCAGTGAAAACATGAATAATAAAAGTGAAATTATCCCATTGCTGATGTGGAGAATAGTTTTAGTCGTCTGGATGCATCAAACTTGCCACAACATTCCATTAAGCCAAAGTCTAATCCAGAGCAAAGCCCCAACTCTCTTCTATTCTGTGAAGTCTGAGAGGTGGAAGAAGCTGCAGAAGATTGAAGCCAACACAGGTTGATTCACAGAATTTAAGAAAATAAGCCATCTCTATAATAGAAGTGCAAGATGAAACAGTAGGAAATTCTTCAAATTAGATAGCTGAGATAACTTCATGAAGGTGAGCAGTACAAAACTGACTTTCCATGCAGATGCAAGTCTTATAGTGGAAGATGCCATCATCTAAGACTTTCATAGGTACAGAGGAGAAGCCAAAAGCTGATCTCTAAGATTGAAAGGACAGGTTAGCTATCTTAAAGGCTAATGTAGCTGGTGACTTTAAATTGAAGCCAATGCCCATTTACCATTTACCTAAGGTCATTAAGAACTATATTAAATCTATTGTCTGTATTCTATCAATGAAACAAGAAAGCCTAGATAACAGCACATTTGTTTACATGATTTACTAAATATTTTAGGCCTACTGTTGAAACATATTGCATGCACAGGATAAGCCCCATTAGTCATAATGTATTACTTTCTCATATTTTGCTTCTCTGGATATGCTAATACTTAAAACTTTCTATGTTCATTAGTGAAATTCATTTACATTTTTTGTAATTTCATGTTTTTATATCAAGATCATAGAGACCTAAGAAATCTGGAAAAAAAAAATCTGTGTAAGATTAAATGCTTGAGAGCATTCACCAGTGAAAACACATATGCAAGGAATGCCAACAATCATCTGAGCTTTAAGGGAGTTGTATTCTTTTTACTGATGGACGGTCCTGACTCTATGCTGATTGCTACTGACTGATCAGAGTGGTGAAGGTTGTCTTATTTCTTAATATAAGACAGTAGTGAAGTTTGTCCCATCCTTTGATTTTGCCATTCATGAAAGATTTTTCTATAGCATGTGATGCTGTTTCATAGCATTTTGCCCACAGTAAAACATCTTTCAAAATTGGAATTAGTTGTCTGAAACCTTGCCACTGCTTTATCAACTAAGTGTATGTAATATTCTATCCTTATCATTGCAACAGTATTCATGGAAGTTTCACCAGTAGTAGAGTCCATCTCAAGAAATCACTTTATTTGCTCATGCGTAAAAAGCAACTCTTCATTTATTAAAGTGTAATCATGAAGATTCCAGCAATTCAGTCACATCTTCAGATTCTACTTCTAATTCTAGTTCTCAGGCTATTTCTACCACATCTCCAATCACCTCTGCTACTGAAGTCTTGAACCCCTCAAAGCCATCCATGAGGGTTGGAATCAACTTCTACAAATTCCCTGTCAGTATTGATATATAGGCTTCCTCCCATGAGTCATGAATGTTCTTAAGGATATCTAGAATGATGAATCCTTTCAAAATAGGACTGTTTGTTGGCAATGCACCTAGTCATCCAAGAGCTCTGGTGGAGATGTATGATGAGATTAATATTTTTTATAATGACTTCTTAAGCCTGACACAATAATTTCTCCACTATCAATATAACACATTCAACTGTATACTTTATAATCCCTCAGAATTGAAAGTCTTCCAGGATACTGAAAATGCAATGCATTTTCCTCACTCTACTCCAAGTTTGCTTACAATTTCCTACTTATTTGGAGAACTCAATCTGTGACTTCTTGCGGGGGTAAAGGGTGGGGTGGAATATTCCTTCATATCCTGCCAAGTCTAGGCTAGCTCTGAACTTTCCTGTCATGAATATTTTTCATGCTGAAATGTAACCCCTTGTTTAGTACTCTTTTCTATCCCAGTGTAACAAGTTTCAAACAAGAGGAGAAATCATGACTACGTTGTTCATCACCATGTTCTCAGAATTCTGTAAGATATGTTCAATATTAAGTACATAATGTACTGAATCTTTAAAAATCTACAAATGTTAAATTAATGAAATAGTAGCATTTGCATATAAGATTTCCTTTCACAGGTTTTGACTTCTAAATTTCAGATTTGGAAATGTATTGATTCTAGTGGAAACACCAATGTACCAATCGGACCAATGTACAATATTACTGTTTATATCTCTCAAACAGTTGAAAGCACATAAAAGAGAAAATTCTGCATTTATAACTAAAAGAAAAAAGAAGACGACAGGCAAACTATTGGGCTACATTAGTGAGAACTACCTAATATCCAACCTCCCCCGAAATGAATTAAATAGTATAAAGTTTCTAAAAAAACTATGAAACACAAAAAAAGAATTCCAATTGTGATTTTATTACTCAGTGGCTAAATAATCTCAGGAGTCCCAATTTCTTCACTCTTAAAATAGGAAGCACATAATACCCTAAGAAGATATCACCTGAAAAAGTGAAAAGTTCTCAGTATACCATCAAACACTATTCTTTCATTCAAACACTGCTGTAAAACATACGGATCAGTAAATAAAAATATATATTCTTCCATGAGGCGGTAGACAAATAATAAGCAATTAAATAAGGAATAGTAATAAATGCTTCAAAGAATAAAGAAGAATTCAAAGAGTGGAGGCGGGGGCTTTTTTCATATTTTTTTAAAGAACTGTCAGGAAAGGCCTCACTTATAAAGTGATTTCTGAGGGAATTCTAAATCAAGCAGGAAGTCATCAGGATATCTTAAAGAAAAGCATTCCAGGCAAAGATACAGCCAGCTCCTCCCTATCTGTGGATGGTTCCACATCCAAGTGATCCATATCCAAAGATTTAACCAACCACAGGTAGAAAATATAGTTAGACCTATGACATTCCATCTTTACTGAACATATACAATTTGTATATTTATTAAATAATACAGTATAACAGTGTAACTACTTATATAGCATTCACATTGTATTAGGTATCATAAGCTATCTAGAAAACATTTAAAGTATATAGGAGTTAAATGTGTGGGTTATATGCAAACACTATGCCATTTTACAAAAAAGCACTTAAGCAACCTCAGATTTTTGTATACATGGGGAGTATTGGAACCAATCCCCCATTGATACTGAGCAAAAACAAAATATACAGCAAGTTTAAAGGCTGTGAGACAAAAAAGTTCCTGACATCTTAAACAGTATGAAGATCAATGTGAACAAGGAGAGAGTTAAATAGGAGATGAAGTCAGAGATGTGATGGAAGGGATTTGGGGATACCAAAGCATGGAAAGATCTGTAGCCATTTTAAGACTTTAGCTTTTACTCTAATTGAAATGTGTAGCTACTGGAGGGTGATTACTACTTGCTATTATATTAGTAATGTTCAATAACAAGGTAATGGATAATAAGGTTTAAGAAGACTATTAGAGATGAGCACGGTGGCGTATGCCTATCATCCCAGCTACTCAGGAGGCTGAGGTGGGAGGATCTCCAGTTCAAAGCCAGCCTGGACAACACAGTGAGACCCTGACTCAAAAAAAAAGAAAGAAAGAAAGAGAAGATGCTTATTAGACATCTAAATAGAGATTTTGAAATAGGACTATTATGAGGAGAGAACTTTTATAAAAGAATGAAAACAAGTAGATACACTGACTGGCTTAATAGAATAAGAGGAAAAATTAAAAGTAAAGTCCTATTTAGAAAGTAGGTAGAATTCGAACATTGCCGAGAAGATACTATGAATAAGAAGGGCTCAGTATATTCGACAAAATAAAAATATTTCATTACCAACACTGAAATAAGCTGGGCTCAGTGGTACATGCCTATAATCCCAGTGAATGGGGAGACTGAGGCAGGAAGATTATAAATTCAAGGACAGAATATGCAACTTCGCAAGACCCTGTCTCAAAATAAAAAATAGAAAAGGACTGAGGATATAGCTCAGTGGTAAAGCTCCCCTGGATTCAATCTCCAATACCAAATAAACAAATAAATTGGAATTTTTCCTAGAGAAGCTACGCTTTTCCTTAGATTGAATATTAAAAATAATTACCTTAGAATTTCATATAAAAAATCACTAAGTGGGCTGGGGTTGTGGCTCAGCAGTACAGCGCTCACTTAGCATGGGTGAGGCACTGGGTTCGATCCTCAACACCACATAGAAATTAATAAATAAAAAATAAAGTTATAAAAATAATTAGAAATCACTAAGTAACAAATAAATAATTAATTCACTATTTTCCTATAGAAAACATAATGGTGACTTAATTTTACTGACTACGAAGACTGTCAAAATACCAGTTATGGACAGAGACTACTAGACTTCATTAGGACAAAGGATTAATAGGCACCAGTTCTTTAAGTCTAAGATCAAACTCTTAACTTAAAACTTAAAAAACTATGTGTTTTCACTAAAATTCTAAGTGGTCACTCCTTATAAACTTCTCACTTCCTGGCATTTACTTCAATATGCAAAATTTTTCTGCATAAAAATTAGTTAGGAAAAAGAAGAATTACAGTGTACTTCAACCACTGACTTCCTACCCCATAATCACAAAGTTCCACATTTAGAATGTACTGCTATTATAACTGAGTTAAGCAAAAAAGGAAGTATATTTCTAACATATGATTCTGCAAGGTTACTAAAATTCAAATAGAACTAAACAGTGCCATAAAATAAATGTTCAAAGTACTTATAATTTTGGGGCTCAGTTTACATAGCGTCATAAAGATCACTTCACTAATAAGCCTTAATCTGTATCAAATTTTAATGTAAACAACAATTATCAGGAGATCTAATACCTGAGAATCATAAGAAATACTACTGTGTATTAGAAGTAACCCAGAAAACAATTTGCTAAGTATTAAGTAGATCACTATGTTTTTGGTATTTATATTTGTTCTCTAGAGATTTTTATATATCCTTAAACATTAGTTCTGCCTTCAAAACTGATACCATATATTGTTAAATGTAACACATAACAGTAAAAATATACCTATTTTAAATGATTACTTCTCTATTCCTATCTCATTGATTCCTTCTATCTCAAATAATTTTTGTACCTGTCAATTGAATCTGTATTAAAGCAAACTGAATTCGGCATTCCCCCACCCCACCCCACTCCCCAGTATTGAAAATTACTGTTTAACACAACTTTTAAAATATCATTTCTTGAATTTGTTAACTATCCATAAAAAGCATGGAAGTTAAAGGAAAGAGAGCAGTAAAGGAGTCAGAATGACATAGTGTGGTAGGAAAAGAACTATTATCTACCATGCTTTAAACTTTGTCCTCAGCTCTGTACAATCTTAAAAACAGGTGTGCTTTATATAAAGTAGCCAATTCAATCTCCAAAGAAGAGACACTAGAAAGAAACTGACTAAAAAGATGATAAGCTTTAAAGTATTCAAATATTTGTTTAGTTGTTTAATTCACATTTTATAGAGTAGAGCCTTGGAAATTTTTAGAATTGTAGCTGGGCACAATGGCACGTGCCTGTAATCCCAGCAGCTCAGTAGGCCAAGGCAGGAGAAGTGCAAGTTGCAAGTTAAAAGCCAGCCTCAGCAACTAAGTGAGGCCCTTTTAGCCAGAGTCTGTCTCAAAATAAAAAATGAAAAGGTCTAGGGATGTGGCTCAGTGGTTAAGAACCTCTGGGTTCAATGGAAAGAAGGAAGGAAGGAAGGGAGGGAGGAAGGGAAGGAAGAGAAGGAAGGGAAGGGAGGGAAGGAAATGGAAGGAAGAAAAGAACTTTTAGAATTGTAAAAATGTTCCTTGCTAGATTAAAGAGAAAATACACAGAAGAATGCTTAGGAATGAGAGGAAAAAAAACTTGAAACTAGGGCCATCCAGAGAGTTATGCTGGGCATACGCAGTCATATTAAATAGCCATTCATGCTCTTTCCTTAAGTTGTTAGCATTTGTAGAGAACTAACAAGAGTATATTTTGCTGGGCTGGAGTTAAGGCTCAATGGTAGCGTGTGTACCTAGCACACGTGAGGCACTAGGTTCGATCATCAGCACGACATAAAAATAAAATAAAGATATCCCGTTCACCTTAAAAAAAAAAAAGAGTATACTTTGCTTCTTTTTTTTTTAATTTTTTTTTAGTTGTTGATGGATCTTTATTTTATTCATCTATTATTTATATGTGGTGCTGAGGCTCGAACCCAGTGCCTCACGCATGCTAGGCAAGCGCTCTACCACTGAGCTACAGCCCCAGCCCCTATACTTTGCTTCTTTAAAAGGCTACAATGAGCTTTAAAGAAGCTAATTCCTAGCCGGGCGTGGTGGTACACGTAGTCGGTAATCCCAGCACTTTGGGAGAATGAGACAGTAGAATCGCGAGTTCAAAGTGAGCCTCAGCAACGGCAAGGTGCTAAGTATCTGTCTCTAAATAAACTACAAAATAGGGTTGGGGATGCAGAAGCTCAGTGGTTGAGTGCCCTTGAGTTTAATCCCTGGTATCAAAAAAAAAAAAAAATTAGCAGCAGCTAATTCCTAAATTGATACAGGGTAGTATACATGTGAGATTACAATAATATTCACAAATATTCAGTGCCCCTTCTTTTCAGAAAATTATGTATCCTCTGCTCGTTGCACTTTGGCATGGCCCTGACTGCCTAATTCAGTGTTATTGGAGCCATGCTCCTTTTTTCCCACTTCTATAAACACATGTCCAAAAGGACCCTTTATAAACATAAGTCCCTAAGTGACTCTATTATTCTGTTGCAAGCCACTATTCCAGGTTGTTTTAACTGGAGCATATCCTAAACAACATAGCATACTAACTTTTAAGGGAAAATACAAATATAATAGACCCCTCCACACCTGAGAAAACAGAAGCCATGGTTACGGAAGGCAAACTTAAAGAACACTTGAGTATCCACAGATTTTGGTATCTGAGTCCTGGAAATCCCCTGCATATCAAGGGGCACCCTACAGATGGTTTTGTTTAAAAAAAAAAAAACAAAAAAACAAAAACAGCACTGGGAAGATATTAATAAAGTGCAAATACTTTGTAAGAGAAAACAGAGGAAGCAATTGGTTGCATAGAGTATTGTGATATCTTTTTATATCCTTTGACTTTTAAAAAACTATGATATGCTATTTAATTAAAAGAAACTCAAATATATAAAAAGGAACTATGAGTCACATTAATTGATAAGTAAAAGTTGAAGGCACTCATTCTAAAACTTTAAATCTTTTACTCCTCCAGTTTCTCTTTCTCCATCCTTCTAATACACAAGCACATGTTTTCATGTAGTAACTTTGAGATGCACAGAATAAAAGGAGCTAAATGGGGCGGGGGGGGGGGGCGCCGAGCACAGCATTAAACTGATTCCTATAGATAGTTCCCAAAGAATGCAGAGCTTTAAGCTACTTCTCAAGGGTGTTTATGAAGCAAGAAAAATGAAAAAAACAATATTCTAGTACTCTACATAATTAAGATGCCACGTCAGATAGGAATATAATAACCACCCACAAATACTAAACGACAAAGACATTTATTTGGTTCTTACAGTGCAGTACTTTATGCAAGTAAGCTAACTAACAGTGCAGGAATTCATCTACTTCTACGAATCACGAGTTAACATTGTCTTGTGCTCTAAGACATAACACAAATAACTGGTGTTGAGAGGCACTTGTTCCATACATAAATTGTGAAGTTTTATTGATAATATTCTTCCCCTCAAAATGTCAGCAGTATCAAAAAGAATCTAAGTGACACAACAGAATATATAAAGCTATGAAATACAAGGGAAGTAAATCATAATTTATACTCAACACTGGAAAAATAAAGTAAGGAATAGGCTGCTCATAAATTTAGCTTCCACCCAATTGGAGGAGGAGAAAGATATATATATACAAAAGGTGTAGGTACTATGATAAAATTCTACAAAGAGTTTTATGTTAAAATTGTACAAAGAGTTGAAAATGTCAAAGCACCAATTATTGTGGTTTCCACAAACCACCAATAATCCAATAATCCCACTTCTAGGTATATTCCAATTGAAACCAGGGTCTCAAAGGCACTTTTACACACTCATGTTCATATCAGCATTATTCACAACTGCCAAGAGAAGTAACTCAAACGCCATTGACAGATGAATGAATATTAAATAAATTAATATATTAAATATATATTGAATATATTATATTAAATGAATATATTAAATATTGAATATATTTAAATGTGACATAGATGTACAACAGAATATTATTCAACCTTTTAAAAACAGGAAATCTTTGTCAAATACTACAACATGGATTATTTTGAAAATATTACACTAAATAAAATAAAAAGACAAATACTGTATTATTTCCTTATATGAGATATATGAAGTGATCAAATTCATAGAAACAGAAAGCAGAATGATAATTAGTAGGGGCCAGGAGAGAGGAAAATAGTGAGTTACCTTTCCATGAGTATAAAGTTGCAGTTTTGTAAACTGAAAATTTCTAGAGATCTGTTGCAAACAATTTGAATATACCTAACACTGCCAGAACTGCACACTTAAAAACTGGTAAGATGATAAATTTTTGTTTTTTATCATGATTAGAAATGGTTGGGAAATTGCACAGAGGATAATAAGAGAAACAAAGAAAAGAACAATTAGAAGAGGAGAAAAATAGGAATTTAGAAAATAACCTCTAAGTTAAAATAGTTGCAGTAAGAGCTGTTGATTAGATTTCTAACATTTCCTGGGACATTTCTAAGATGAAGAAAATCAGCAAGTTAAGCAAAATAAAGTGACAAAGTATTTGTTTAGAAATATCTGCCCCACAAATTCCCTATGCCTATCTAAGGTAACTTAAACCATTTTACTCTATGATCTAAGTATATTTAGTTCCTATTAGTCTTACTCAATAGAAATGTAAACCTTAAACTTCTGGACCACAGAGAGATTTGTTCTCTCACAAAACCAGCATAGAACTTAGAAAAGAAAAGGCTTAAGAAATATTCACTTGATTAAAATGTCCTCCACTTCTTCCTCAGGTTATATGTGCTATTCTAAAAAATATAGTACTTAAAACTATTCAAACTGATTTACGTGTTAACTTTACTACTTATTCATTATTACTATAATTAACTCCTTTCCTGAAAATCTGGTATTATTTATAATTGGCAATTTTTCTCAAGATTTCATTCACTATTCCTAACTCTTATTATATCTATTATATACTGTCTACTTCCAAGAACAAATCAACAGTATTTTATGAAAGTATTCATAACATTTTTTGTCACTTTCTAAAATTCCAAGAGGTCTCTTTTGTATCTTTTAGAAAATGAATTGTTTTAATCAGCTTTTCCACTGCTGTGACTAAAAGACCTGACAAGAACAATTTTAGAGGAAGAAAAGTTTATTTGGAGGCACTCAGTTTCAGAGGTCTCAACCCACAAACAGCCAGCTCCATTTCTTGGGGCTTGAGGTGAGGCTGAGCATGATGGTGGAAGAGAGTAGTGGAGCAAAGGGGCTCAAGATATCACACCAGGAAGCAGAGAATGACTCTACTTACAGATACAAAATATATACCCTAAAGGCACATTCCTAATGCCCTAGCCCCACCCTACCTGCCTTCAGTTATCACTCAGTTAATCCTCATCAGGGGATTAATTCACTGATTGGGTTAAGACTCTCATAACCCAATCATTTCACCTCTGAAATGTTTTTGTATTGTCTCATATGATAGTTTTTAGGGGACACCTAATATCTAATCCATAACATGAATTCATGTTGGTTTTTCTATACCCATCACAATATATTATAACACAAAAATTAAAATATTGCCTTTTAAATATCAAGCCTAATATTTGATAGCTATTATGCCAAAAAGTAAACACACATAGGAAATCTAATTGTGACTTGCAAAGTATTGATAACTACAACTTGTAAGAAAAACTAAATTTCTTTAAAAGTAAAGCAAACTCAGTTACTCATTTCAGACATCTAAAGAAAAATTAGAAGATAATCTATGATATTAAATTGTTTATATAACAGATAAAGAGGTAGAGGGTATGTGTGTGCATGCATTCCCCAGCTTAGTCCACTAAGACGGTCTAAAGTAATTTTACTCCAAGTAGAAATGAGCACACCATTTCCTAGATCTTGTCCTGGATCTTGATGTTTGAAATATTGTTACTCTCTAAAAGAAACCAAGGTTGCCTTGATAAGTGGCTGATTCAAGGATTGAGAAAGCAAGTTCAAGCTTGATATGGATGATCCCGTATCACAAAGTAAGGACACCTTCAAAAAATGATTGAGAAAAAGGACACAACAATGCAAACTAAAATGACTAAAATAACAAAAACAAAAACAAAACAAAAAAAAGCTGATCTATCTTGGCCTAGGGCTGAGGGCAGAAAAAGACAGACTGCAAAGAAGCAGGGGTATATTTTGAAAATGATGGAAATGTCCTATATATTTTTGTGCGGTGGTGCTTTCTATGGATGTACACATCTGTCAAACTCATCAACCTGTATATTTAAAAGGGACAAACATATTTTATGTAAATTATACCTCCAAGAAAGTTAAAAAAGTCACAATGGCCATATATGAGTGATGTCAAAATAAGTAATGCGTGGTGGCCAGGCACAGTGATATACCTGTAATCCCAGCAATTCCAGAGGCTGAGATAGAATAACAAGTTCAAAGCTACCCTCAACAACTTAGCAAGGTCCTAAGCAACTTAGTGAAACCTTGTCTCAAAATAAAAAAACTTTAAAGGGGTTCTGGGGATACAGGTCAGTGGTGAAGCATCCCTGGGTTCAATCTCCTGTATCAAAAATAAATAATACAGTTACAGATGTAAGGCAAGTGAATGAACAGAACTCACCAAGGAGTTCACAATGATAAATAAACAAGTAAGCTGGAGAGAAAAAAATTAATTCTTTAGAGTAAAATTAAAGGGATGACGGAGTCATAAAACAACCAGTTTGCAATCGTGACAGCAATAACTGATTAGGCAAAATTTATTTATAATGCTGTAACTGTTGAATAAAAGTCTGATAAGAAACAGTATATTTACACAGATTCAAGTGTCTTCTTACAAAACACTTAAATATAAGGAGAAAAACAGTAAACTTACAGTGGCAGCATTGTTTTAACTAAATTCATGACTAAATTTTAATAAAATTTAAAATCACCAATTATGAAAGTCAGACATCTTTGTCTCCCAATATAACGCAAAGAGACATCACTCTAGTCCTGCCAATAAAATACAATCTGAATCTAATGATGCATTAGAAGAAAATCCCAAGCTAGGAGTCATTCTACAAAATAAATTGCTTAAACTCTAAAATCTCACTGTCAAGAAAAACAGAAAAAAGCTAAGGAGTTAATCTGTCTACATTAAAGAAACATGAAGAATAAATTGTGTGGTTCTGTTCAAGAATCAGGGAGAAAAAACAACAATAAAAGCATGTTGAGATACAGGCTTAGTGGTACACATCTGAGGCAAAAAGATTTACAAATTTGAGGTCAGCCTGGGCAACTTAGAGACCCTATCTCAAAATAAAATAAAAAGGACTGGGGATGTAGTTCAGTAATAGAACACTTGCCTAGCATATATGAGGCCTCGAGTTCAATCCCCAGAAATGCCAAAAAACAAACAAACAAAAAATCTAAAATGGCAGAACACAAACACAGCACATTAATTTATTAATTTTAGGAATAATCTTAACGTAAAATTATTATTATCAATAATAATTGATAAAAAAGGATGAACTGTAGGTCCCTTTTATCAATTATGCTTAATGCTACCATCTATTAAATATAAAATTATGATTTAGATTTCTTTTCTCTAAAATTTATTCCCTTGCCATTGAGTACTGAGGTTTATAAATCCATTTTCTATACAAAACAACCTTATAAAGTTTTCTTACTTAATCTCAAAATGTTTACTCATCCATTTATAATAAAACACTGAAAATTCTGACAAGAAAACATTATGTTTGGAAACTATCTTGTCAATCCACACAATAACTCTTTCAGGAAAAAATTATAACTCCTGTTTTGCAAACAAAGAGATTACAATTAAGCAAAGATAATTAAGAAATAGGTGCCATCATGGAAGTGCAACAGCTTAGTATATTTATAGAGAGATTTATAACACTAGTGTATCAACAGGATATAATAAAAAGTGTCAGGCATATTACATAAGCCTAAGAAATCTTCCCACATCATCTCACTGTTTTAAATATGTACTTTTTATACCTTGGTATTATTATACTGGCTCTGAAAAGAATCAGTGATACTGGCATCCTTCAGGCTACAGCCTACCCCTTAGTATCTATAAATCTATGTAATCATAAAATTGCTATACACTAGTTAATACAACAATAAACCCCTCAAAATCCTCACTACATGTACTTTCCCCATCAAGAAAAATATCTACATATTCCTGCATTGCCATTTATAAGAATTTAACAGGTCTTTCCTAAATTCCATAGCAATTTTTATAGATAAAAAAATTTAAATCTAGCTTGGGGTAAAATTTTCTCAATCATGTGTGCATCTCTAAATGATAGAAATCAAAAAATAATTAAATGACAATTGACTGACTGCACAAGGAAAACAAAATCTATCGCAAGAACATGAAAAACAATAAAAGTAAGATTTTTGTAACTTCTAAATTATCTCAAGTATTACATAGGCCATTTCCAAACTCAGTGGTTCAAAAATCTACATATATAAATCTTAAGTAGAAAGAAATCAGATAACAAATAGTATTTTTCATTAGTAAACCAAAGGCATGAAGAAGAGATCAAAGAAGAAATTAAATATTAAATTATTTGATGTAAGCTATTTAGTTCACCTTTATCCTCATCATAATTGGCTTTTTCAAAGCAAGTTACCTACTGTTGATTCAGAGTTCAAAAGTGAGTCTGAATACAGAGAAAAATTACAAAATAAGCAATTTACTCAAATTTGTTCAATTTTTTAAAGCAGAGTCTACCTGAATCTTCTTGGGTTTCATGAGTTTCACCATCATCTGTCACCTCAAATTCTTTCACAAAGTTTGAGGGAAACAGTCCCAACTTGTTGTTCAAGGTTCCACTCCACCAACCTTCTTCTACCTGAAAGAGTTCACAACTCAAAAATAATAAAAATTTCTTTTAAGTGAAAACCCTCACTCTGTGAAAAACCTAAGCTACAAAACACATGAGCAAAGTTAATGATACAAAATAAGGCCTTAAAATAAAAGAGGGAAAATATATTTTAATTAAATCTAAATGAATTAATCATATATGGAACTATTAATTGTCCCTTAAAATATTTACAATGTAGATTTGTAAAAAGTCACAACCTACGAAGTAAATTACTTTTCATGAAAATATCAGATAATCAAATATAATATATCGACAGCAGTAAGTACATTGCTCTCCTTTAGAATGTCAGTCTTTGAAATATTACTGGGCAGTGGTGTATAATTATGACATACATTATTTAAGGTATTTAGAAAAATTCAATTTAGAAAGTTGGATGACTAAACAGAAAATAACCCTATACTTGAACAGTGATTCTTAATCATAAAGTATGATAAAGAATTACTTACTTTTAAATATCCAGAATCACACTCTACTAAACAATACCTCCACACTGAAATCTTTATGAATCAAATTCTTCAGAAAAATATTTATGCTTACTAATAACAAGGTTGCTCGATATCCATGAAGCCATTTAATAAAATATTTTATATATTATATATACATATGTGTGTGGGGGTGTGTGTATTGGGGGGGGTCTCACTAAATTGCTTAGAGCCTAAGTTACTGGGGCTCACTTTGAACCTGTGATTCTCTTGCCTCAGGCCCCCAAGTTGCTGGGATTACAGGCATGTACCACCATGCTAGGTCCATAATTGTTTTAAATGTATAGGTTCTACTAAGGATGCTAACATATGCTATCCTTACCTCTTCGTTAATATCAATAATGTCTCCAACTTTCAGCTCTAGTTCATCCTCATTTTGTGGAATGTACTCAAAAAGAACTTTACACTGCCGTTTCTTGGTCTCTACAGGAAGTAATAATAAAAATTAGGTTAAGAAAGATCAATTCTACAAATAGCACCTTTGTTTACATGCTTATCATCATAGGACTAATTAATTTATATTATCTGATCCCACTAATTACATGAAAGCAAAACATCCATTACCAATTGTAAAACAACAAAAATAATGACATTTTGACTCAATAAATTTATCATAAGTCCTCCAGGCCAGTGATTTTTTTCAAACTACCTTCTGATCAAACCCTAAGAATATTTAAAATATGCTACTTTGAAGTATCTACAATAAAAAGAGGCAAAATGTACAAACCTAAAATATGTTACCTTTTTCTTTTTTTTTTTTTTTGGTACTGGGGATTGAACTCAGGGGCACTCGATCACTAAGCCACATCCCCAGCCCTATTTTGTGTTTTATGTAGAGACAGGGTCTCACTGAGTTGCTTAGCGTCTCGCCATTGCTGAGGCTGGCTTTGAACTCGTGATTCTCCTGTCTCTGCCTCCCTAAGTACTGGGATTACAGGCATGCGCCACGACACCCGGCTAAATATGTTACCTTTTTCAGTAGTTAATGATCCAGGCTTATGTGCTCAACATCTTCCAAGCTCCAAAAATTGAGAACTCAGACTCATTCCCATCATTAAGCAAGTATGAGTAGATAACCAGGTACAACTGATAAAATGATTATTCCCACTATTCAAAATATGTTCTTTAGACTAGCAATAGTTATTACCTACTTCAGACCCATGTGAATTGTGTCTTCCTTAAAATTTATATATTGATGTCCTAACTCCCAATGTGCCTTTGGTGACAGGATCTTTTGAGAGGTAATACAGGTTAAAAGAGGCCATACAGATGGAGCCCTAATTGGAAAGTACGGGTATCCTTATAAAAGAGGAAGAGATCAGAAAGGACTAGTATTTTTTAAAAGAAGAAGGGACATCAGCCCACCAATGTCCTCCTCCCCAACCCTCAGCAGAAAGGACACTCATGTAAAGAAACAGTAAAAAGGTGACCTCTACAAGCCAGGAGGAGAGACAATCACCAAAAACCAACCCCAACAGTACTCTGATCTTAGACTTCTAAACCTTCAGAAATGTGACAAAATTTCTATTATTTAAGTCAGCTAGTTTGTGCTATTTTGTTATGGCAACCCTAGAAGAATAAATTCAAATATGTACTTTAACTGTGTCACAGTCTTGTACTCAATGATCCAGTTATCCTGACTGTTATTATGTGGATCTGAAATGTCCCCCCAAAAGCTCATTTAATGAAGGTAATACAGCACTGTCCAGAGATCAGGCTTTAAAGGAAATGATTAGATCCTGAGGCTCTGATCTCATTGCTGGACTATTCCATTTAATGGATTCATTTGGTGGATTAATCAGTTTAATGGACAATAATATCAATGGCGCATGGTTGCAGGAGTTAAATCACTAAGGGCATGCCCTTGGGACTATATTTTGTCCCATGTCCCTTTCTTTTCCTCCTTCCAGGCTACTATAAACTGAGCAGCTTTCCTCTACCACTCCTTGATGCTCTGTCTCATCTCAGGCCCAGAGCTCTGAAACCAGGAGCCAAAAGAAATCTCCTCTAAATTGTTATTGTTTGGTTTTTTGTTCACAGCCAACACAAAGTTAAACAATACACTCATCTTTAATTTCTTGAAAACAGCATATCCTATTCCTTCTAAAATTTAAATGTACTGTTTCTCTGGCCAAGAACCCATTATTTTCATCCATAAACTTCACTTTGTCTTGCCTTCAATTCATTTTCAGTTCTCAGTTATGAAACACTAACCTCCACCAATATTAATGGATTGAGTACTCTTCTTTGCGCTTCTGTAGTATCATGTACTATCCTATTGGATACTGCAACCTACCTGCTATTGATAATCACCTTTTTTCCTTTTCAGGCTATCAAACTGACTTATTTCTCATGAGTATCCCCCTCTACTCTAGAAGCTAAAGAAGAGTCATACGCATTTGGCTTATTAACTGCTCTCTCCTAACAATGTCTTAGTCTGTATAACTATTACAAAATACCTAAGAAGAGGTGACGAAGAGTAGAAACTTTTTCTGTCAATTCTGGAGGCTGAGAAGTTCAAGATCAACATGCCAGAAGGTTCAATGTATGGTGAGGGCCCTCTTGCTACACAGTCCTCAACTTTGCAGAAAATGGGAAGGCAAAAAAGGGACAAAACTACTTCCCTCTGGACCTTGTACAAATCATTAATTCATTCATAAGGGCAGACCCCTTATGAATTAATCATTTTCCAAAAGGCCTCATCTCTTAAAACCACAACAATGGGAATTAAGTTTCAACCTGAATTTTGAAGGGGATTATCATTCAACCAGAGCAGTATCTACTAAATCTTTTTGAATGAATTAATCAATAAGCACCTGGGTCTAACCATATGAGATCAGTGCCAATTAATATATCTCAAAGTTCTACATTCCATCAGCAGTCTACCACCCACAATTCTAACAATATTTATCTTAATTTAAATGTACACTTAAAGACCTCAACAATTAGTGATGTACTTGTATATATGAGATAGTAAACTATTTAGTGCAGACTACAAATATACCAAAAACAGAATGAACAGGTTTGAAATGGAATAAATGTGGAAGAGTCTAAAGCAGGAAAATCACAAGTTGGAGATCAGCCTGGGCAAATTAGTGAGACCCAGCCTCAAAAAAAGAAGAGAGTGTGGCTGGGATGTAGCTCAAGTGGTAGAATGCTTGTCCAGCAAGCACAAGGCACTGGATTCAATTCACAGTACTACAAAAAAGACGGGGGGGCGGGAGGCTCAATAATAGATTTATGTAATGAAATAGGAACATAATAAGATAAATGTGGTAGATATTCTAAATGAAGGAAACAGTTATCAACAAAATCGAATTTGGTAATAAAATGATTCTAAGGAGAGGTGCTAAGCAAGGAGAATCCTAAGAAGCAATCAAAATATGCAGAATTTCACAACATCAAATCATAATCATACAAATCTCTGAAGAAACTTTTAGTAAGAAAGAAGGCATGCTACAAAAAAACACCATTGGCTTGAAAGTCAGAAGATAAAGGTGCTAGCACATTGACATAATATATTTAATTCACCTGAATTTTTTAGAATCGGGCTCCCAGGCCATTTAAAGACAGAAAGTGGGGGAGAGAGAGGGTATGAGAACAAGAGAAATGAAATGGATAACCATTAGTTATTTCATTCTCTGACATTCTATAGATCTATGAAATTATTTATCAAGGAAAAAAAAGTCTAGCCAGGCATGGTGGCGCATACCTGCAGTCCCAGCACTTTGGGAGGCTGAGGCAGGAAAATTCCGAGTTCAAAGCCAATCTCAGCAACTGGCAAGGCACTAAGCAACTCAGTGAGACCCTGTCTCTAAATAAAACACAAAATAGGGCTGGGGATGTGGCTCAGTGGTCAAGTACTCCTGATTTCAATCTCCAGTACCAAAACAAAAAAAAAGGGAAAAAAAGTCTAACTGAACTCACCCCCCGCAAAAGGAAATATATTATAATTAACCAACCATATGTAAAACAGACATGACAATCACGTAGAATGAACTGAGTCTCCAAACAGTTAAAACTCCACAAGTTTTCCCTCCTTCCTAAAAAAAATAATGATTTACATCTGATTTTTTTATTCTATGTGTTATAAGAAACAAAACTAAAGAAAGTAAACACTGTCAATAATTTCATAACTGACCTAGACTTCCTAGTAGAATTTTTTTAAAGGTCACCTTTTATTTGGTCAAGATAAATTTTAAGCAGTAATATGAAGAAAATAGTTTTATGCATACTTCATGAGCTTCCCATATCTTATACTATACATAGACTCCCTAAATAGTTTTGCAAGTTGTTGCAGTGAGCAGGCAAAAATGTATTCATTGATGGTTTTTTGTTGTGGTGGTTTTGAGATAGTAGAGATTGAACCTAGGGCTGCTCTACAACCAAGCTACATAAATCCCCAATCCTTTTTTATTTTGAGATAAGGTCTTGCTAAATTGCCCGAGCTGGCCTTGAACTTTTGATTCTCCTGCTTTGGACTCCCAGTTAGGTGGGATAACAGATATGTGCCCTGCATCCAGGATTAAAGGATTCATTTTATTTAGCATTTCAGAGACAAGGGGAAAATTATCTATATTATTGAAAAGAAAAAATGATTTTGCTAAAGCTGCTCTTAAAAAAGAAAATCTATGTTTCTGATAGTATTAGACCTTTTGAAAAATATGGTTTGCTACTTATTCTTATGTCTCAATCTCTTTTAAAACTAGACTTGTATTTTGAGTGAGTCCCAACCCCAGGCATGTCAATTAACCTTGAACCTAGTCATATTTTAAACAATACCTATGTTTTTTCCTTTTGTACTAAGTATGAGCTTTTAAATTAGCTTGCAGAATAATTTACAAAGGAACTTTTTCATTTTTCAAAGGAAAATGTCACAATAGTAAACATCTACATAATGCCTATTATTACTATTAATGTGAATGGTTTAAGATTTTCACATAATTTCATATTTGCATTATGGGTTCACTCATAAGTTGAGTTGCCAACATACAGAATTCAACCATTAATTTAATTGGAAGAATGATTAAAGGAATTCTGAGATTTTCCACATTATAAATTACACAATGTCTACCCATTTATATTGATCAATTATTAATTTTACAATGGATCAGAACCTATGCTAAACATAAAAAGGAAAAAATCAAATAGAAAAGCAAATTGTCAATTAATATGAATAAACTTGAGACAAATTTTTAAAATAACTATTTTCTTATCATAAAAACATTCGTAGTTTTTCAGATCTACAAAGAAATTAATAGTAAAGAATTTTTAAATCAATATTTTAAAATTGGAATGATGCATGGATAATAGAAGACATCAGGGAAGAGATAAAAAAAAAAACTCTTAGAGGTAAATGAGAACTCTGATAAAACATATCAAAATCTCTGGGACACTATGAAGGCTGCATTAAGAGGAAAGTTCACTGCATTGAGCTCATTCACTAAAAGAAAAAGTCGCCAGGAACAGTGGTGCACGTCTGTAATCCCAGCACTTTGGGAGGCTGAGACAGGAAGATCTCAAGTTCAAAGCCAGCCTCAGTAACAGCAAGGCGCTAAGCAACTCAGTGAGACTTCATCTCTAAATAAAACAAAATAGAGCTGGGATGTGGCTCAGTGGTTGAGTACAGGCAGATATCATAAATACATCTTTCATGAGCCTTAAACTTCTCCCTGAGTGTAGACAGTCTATGAACAGGTAAAGCTGTAGGATACAGACCTCTGCTTTTTGTCCTCTAGTCTCCCCCTGTTTCAGAACCTAGGAACAATTGAACTACTGAACTGTCCATTTCTAGGTGGTCAAGCCAAAAGGAGGATAGGTAATATCTAAATATAGTTTGAACATTACATTTCCTGGGAAACAAAGGACAACAACAAAAAAAAACCTTTAGTCTGTCTGTCTCAGTATTTTAAAATCTGCTTCATTTTTAACCAAAATATGTTTTCATTTTATGTAAATAATAAAAGGGTGATATAACCCAGATGGTAGAGATTTCCCCAAACTTGATAGGTTGTAGCATAGAAAGGAACAGATTAAGATTTATGGAGACTCTATAAAAATCATTAATAGCCTTACATTTACAATTTGGGAAATATATGTAAATGAAATTTCCTCTTTGTCATCTACATGGTACAACAAAGGATTTATAGTCCACAATTTCAAAGACATTAATCTAAGGTAAATGTGTTTAAATCCTCATTAATAAGTATAATTATTTATTATTTAATAAATTATTAAATTTATTTAATAAGCTTATTTAATAAGTATGGAACTTCAGGTTTTTCTGTTAAAACACTTGCTATCTGTTCCCATAAATGTTGTGCACATCTTTTTTACATGTTCAATGTTTTACACATTTTTAATAAGTCTTTTTCCAAGACTCTGAGACAAGCAATATTACCTGTATTTTCTAACACTTCTTCATCAAAAGGAACAAAATTGAAAGAGAATTCAGATGATCTTTCTGAAGTCATAAAACAGACCTACACCTATATCTAATTTCAAGTGTGATGCACCTCCCTTCCTGTCAAGTTTTTCTCTTAATATATTTACCAAATCCTTAAAGGCTAATCTACAACTCCAATCATTTTAGAAACTAGATGTCTATATTCAGATATCCAATCACTAGAGAAAAAGAACTATCAAAATTTTTGCATCCACACTGCTAAAGATCAGCAGCCATTTCAGCATCCTATTAAATAAATACTATAAAATACAGTTAAGATAAAGTGTTAAATCATCCAAGAGACTAATATTAATTTAAAAATAAAGCCTCATATTTTAACTTATAATTCCTATAGATAGCTTACAGTCACTTATGCTGGATTACCAATGTTACTGACTGCACCTGGTGAAAACTGAAGACTGGCTACACAGGACAAAAACCACTAATACAAGAATAAATTCGAAGTTACTCTAGTTGGCTGCAGAAGGTTAAACCAATTTTTCTGACTTTATCAACAGTTATAAAATCTCCTCCTGTTTGGATGTAATTAAACAAGAAAGGAATTATTTACATACTCTTCTTAATGTTTTTGGTTTGTGGATGTGGCTGAATTCCTCCAGCTGGAAGTCCATAGGTGCTTATTCGTTGTACAAGACTTGCTACGTTTCCATGCCTTTCCCGTTTAATGGGCAAATTGTCATCCTTGGAATCTGTGTCTCGTTTAATTTCCTATAGAAGGAGATAGCCATAAAAAGAAAATTAAGATGCATTTTATTTAAACTCACAAATGCAAAATAGCAAAACATACCTATAGTGACTACTACATAAATGAAGATATCAATAGTTTTCAAACTTTTGCTCTGCTCAGGTACAATTATACCTATAAAATGCAACTCATTTTGGTAAACATTGTGAGCTTATCTTATCAAAATTTGAGATGCCAGTAAAGGAAAGGGAAGCTGAAACCCCACCACACCCTCATACTAAAACAGAAAGAAATCCTGAGGTACCAAACAATAAGACAAACACTAACTCCAAGTCGGGGATAAATAATCTTTTTCTATAAAGTACTAGATAGCAAATGTTTTATGATTTGCAGGTCATATAATCTCTTGGAAAAATTAATTTTGTATGTGATCTACAAATGCTGATATATACCAAAATAAATGAACATAGAAATATTCCAGTAGAACTTAATCTATGCACGCAAATTTTAATTTTCATATACTCTTTACATTTATATAATATTCTTGATTTTTTTTCCAACCAATTATAAAATTCTTAGCATTCTTATATGATGGGCCTTACAAAAACAGGTGGTATACAGATTTTTGTCCTGTGGGGTTTATTTTAATGGCACCTGTTTAAAGTCATAGGTACAATAGAGATACGTGAATTATCATGAAAAGTAGTATGAAAATTTACTGGAAGACATGAAAGAAGACAAAAAAGGAACTTATGCCATATTCAGTGACTAAAAACTCAATATCTTAAAAGACATCAATTCTCCCCTAAAATTGATAAAACTATGCAAAGCAATTCTAATAAATACATCAAAGATTTGGAGTAACAATTTAATAAACTGGCTCTAAATTGAAACACAAAAACAAAAAGCCAATAATAGCCAACATACCTGAAAGAATTAGAAAATTGTTTTTAACCAAAATATAAAACAAAGCTATGAATCAAAAAACTAGTGTGGTAGAGGCATAAAGAAGACATATTGATATATAAAACAAAAGTCGTCGTCCACAAACTGTTATCCAAAATATACAATCAACTCAACAACAAATTTCTGATTAAAAAATGTACACAAGATGCAAACCAATGGCTCTATAAAACAACATATAAAAAACTATAAAAGAAATAAATGACTACATAAGCATATGAAAAGATGCTAAACATCATGTGCCTTTTGCAAATTGCAAACAAAACAATGAGATGCTAGTACACACCTATAAGAGTAGCCAAAATCCAAAATACTGATTACATCAAATGTCAGCAAGGATATGAAGTAACAGGAACTTTCATTCACTGCTGGGAACTCAAAATGGTATATTTGCTTTGGAAGACGGCTGACAGTTTCTAATCCACCCAAACATAAACATACTCTTAACTGCATTCTTCATTATTTATCCAAATGAACTGAAAACAGGTCTACACTAAGGATGTTTATGACAACTTTGTTCATAATTGCCAAAATCTGGAAATAAGATGTCCTTGAGTAGTGAATGAATAGACAGTGGTACATACAGACAATAGAACATTAATCAGAGCTATAAAGAAATGAGCTACCCAGACATGAAAAAACTTGGACGAAACCTAAACGCATATTACTATGTGAAAGTAGCCATTCTGAGAAGGCCATATACTGTATAATTCCAACTATATAACATTCTGAAAAGGGCAAAACCATGGAAACACAAAAAACATCGGTGGTCAATGATTGCCACTGGAGGCAGAAATAAGTAAGTGGAGTAGGTACAGGGGATTTTGTGAGCAAAGAAAACTACTGTGTATGATTCTATAATAGTAGATACATATCATTATACTATAATATATAACATGAAGAATGAACCCCACTATGGACTTCAGGTGATAATAATGAGTCAGTGTAGGTTTACCATATATAACAAATGTATTGCTCTGATGTTGAGATGTTAATAATTGGGGGAGGCCCACATATGTGTGGGATTAGGGAACATTTGGGAGCTCTGTACTATGTTGAATTTTTCTATGAACCTACAACTACTCTAAGACATACAGGCTATTAAAAAGAAGGAAAGGAATGCAAAAAGGAGGTAGAACAATCTGAAAGAAGGAAAACAAAATTTTAAACCAAAACATTTAATTTTTGCTACAATTTTGTTTCTATCAGGGGAACATATAATTATGGGCGATGAATCTCATAGACACATAACTACACATAAGCACATAAAGAATTCCCGCTCTATTTCTACTCCCTGTGATCCTTCTTCCCTGATTATCTGTTTCAGTCAAAACAAACACACATACAATGGAATCATGTTTTACTTCTGCCTCTAGGAGACTTTATCTCCAAACTTCTGACCCCTTTTGTGGTTAAAAATTCATCAGGTACATCACTAAATTTGAGTTTCAGGATTAAAGAAATTTTGTTTTATTATATTTCCAGTACCTAGAATAAAGTCTTTAGTAAGCACTGAAAGAGTTAATAAATGAACCACTATTCACAAATTGTAAAATCAAAAAAGAATGAGACAGTTGTATAACATTCTGACTCAAAAATGGACCCAACCAAATACAGAATTCTATATATAAAGGAACCATCTAAAATCAGTAAGGAAAAGATAAATTCTTTATTAAATGACATTAAGACAACTACCTAGACATATGGAAAAAACTAAGCTGGATCTCTTATAGCAAAGTAAATTCCAGCTAGTCCAAAGATAGGATACAAAAATAACAGTACTAAGAGAAAATGTGAGTGACCATTTCTTCATACTTTAGGAACAAAGACATTGATGTCATGACTTCATAAACATGACAGAAAGCAAGAAACAGGACAGATAATTTTGACAGCTCTGACTAGAAAGTCAAATGATGCATAACAACATTTCTGTCGAGGACCAATGACGGTGGTCCCATATGACCACTATAAAATTGTGGTTTCCATATTAACAGGGCTGAAAAATCTCTGTTGCCTAGTGACAATGCAGTTAATATGATGTCAGAACACACTGCGCATGTGTTTGTGGTGATGTTTGTACAAACAAACCAAATTCATTCCCAATTGTATAAAAGTATAGCACATAAAATTATATACAGTATATAATACTCAATAATGTTGATAAATGGTTACATTAGTAAATTAGTTATGCATGTAACATACTATATTTTATCATACCTTTATCATTAGTTTTATTTATTTATAATCAATATTTTAGTGTACTATTTACAAAAAAGCTTGTAGTAAACTACATGTCATGTTACACAAGAAACAGCCTCATCTTTCAGAGTGTCTCTTAATAGTATCGTTTTCTCTCATGCTTGACTTAATCTTATATTGTTTTGTTTGTCATAGCTCTGGGAAGAACATATACCATATAGCCTACATAAGTAATAGGCTATACTATCAAGGTTCATATGAGTAAACTTTTATAATATTCTCACAACAACAAAATGATCAAAAGACAAATTTCTCAGAATGTATCTCCATCATTACATGACATAATGGAGAATCAAACATTTGAATAGCAACAATAAAAAGAAGGTGAAAAAAAAACAACATAAAAGTATCAATGGGTTTATTATTTCAAGAAATTCTGCATAAATTAATAAATTATCTTTTTTTATGAGCAAACCCTACAAACAGATAATTCCAAAAGGACATGGAAATAAACAAATGAAGACTGAGAACCCAATAAAAATTTTTAGGAGATTTACCTTACAAAATTAAAATCTTTAAAAGTACTATTTGACAGACCTGCTTAAAGGCAAAACTAATCAACAACTGTAATGTGTACAGAATAACAACTCTATTTCCAGAGATTGGTCCTATGGAAATTGCCAAGTACCTTAAGATGAATACGTATATGAGTATATGGATGTTTTTGAGACCATACTGTTATAATATAAACTAAAAGCTTGAAGAGCCATTAATACGGAACTACTTTTAAAAAACTAATGATACAATCATCCCTTAAAATCTATGGAGAAGGGCTGGGATTGTGGCGCAGTGGTAGCGTGCTCACCTAGCACGTGTGAGGCACTGGGTTCGATCCTCAGCACCACATAAAAACAAAGATATTCTCTCCACCTAAAACTAAAAAATAAATAAATAAATATTTTTAAAAAATCTATGGAGGATTAGTTCTAGAACCAACATGACCCCACACAGACACACCAAAAATCTGCAGATGCTCAAGTCCCTTACATAAAATGATATATTCGCCTATAACCTACATACAGCTTCCTGTATAATTTAAATCAGTGCTACACTATTTATAATACCGAAAACAATAAAAAAGCCATGTAAATAGTTGTGTCTTATTGCTTAGGGAATAAAGACAAGAGAAAGTTTGTACATGTTCATGTTTGCCCTCTGGTCTCTCCAATTGAATAAATTTAGTATAGTTTTTTGTATACCTATCTCAACACTGTACTTTGCTTGTCTGTGCGAAGTAAAGACAGAATATTAACAGCCCATGATCAGCAAAATCAGGTACATTTCTTTGATGACAATAGTACAATTTCACACACTTCTCCAAAACCTAGCTTATAGGGTATCTAATGATTTTGACTGTTTACTGCTCAGAACTGTCTGATGCTTATAAACAATGCATATTATTTTCTATTCAAAAAGTTATTTTACTTTAGAAAAACAGTTAAATGGATAGGGAATTGTGAAAAAATGACTAAGTACAAATCATAGAAGATACACACAACATTTCACAAGGTATACTGATTCGTTCTGATTAGTAATGTGCCTAAGAAAAAGTACTCTGATTTGCTAACACGCCTGTGCACAGTGGCACACACCTGTTATTCCAGGTAGGTGGGAGGCTGGTGCTGGAGGATCTCAAGTTCAAAACCAGCCTGGGCAACTTAGAGACCCTGTCTCAAAATAAAAGAAAAAAGGCTGGAGAATAGTTTTGTGTTCACTTAACATGTGAGGCCCTGTGTTCAATCTCCAGTATCAGAAAAACAAAACAAAGTAAAACAAAACAAAAAATATGTAACCTTGGTAACTTCAAGGTTTTCCCAAACTAATAAAAACATACAATCTACATAAAGACTGGTAGTTAGAACCTCAACATGCCAAAGAGTGTTCATTTTGATTTTACTATATGTCTCATAAGCTACCTACATTTTTAAAAATAATATAAAGTTGACAGATGCCTATAATCCCAGCTACCTAGAAGGCTGAGGCAGGAGAATTTCAAGTTCAAGACTAGCCTGTGTAACACTGAAAGACCTTGTCTCAAAATAAAGAATTTTTTAAAAAGGGGCTGGGTTTTGCTCAGTGATAAAGCACCCAAGCACCCCTGGGTTCAATTTCCAGTACAGCAAAAATGAAAAAAAAAAATCTTTTTAATTTTAAATAATAAAGTCACATCTCTAACAGCTATTGGTGCTTTGCCGTACAGGAGACCAAGCACTTGGCTTGGTGTTCAAATTCTGTTCAAAGTAACTCTACTTTGAACAAACAAGACGAAGTAGTTTCTGGAGACAGATAACTTGGGTAGAACTCTTGGTTCTATTCTGTTCACTAGCTATATAAGCTTAGACATCTGTCTTATCTTTAATAAAAATTTACCACGTGAATATATTAATTCTTTGTTCAAGATCTAGAACCATTCTAGGAACCCTCAATATTCTCTGAGACAACCATATCCATGAATATTAGATATAATAATTCTTCTGAGGATAAAAGACACAAAAGACAAGGGGAGAAGCAAATGAATATAATTAACACTATATATGAAAAACAGATTCATAGCCTTCCAAATATATAATGCCAACTAAGACGCTATCATATGCACCGAGTGATTTCAAGACTCTAAGCAAAATCATAAATAAGGTAAGGTTTGTGTTCGGGTCCATCACATCCTCTTCCAGAACCCCTCCTCCCCAATATCATTCTCTACGCTGCTAGATACATATATATACATTCTCACCAATCTACATTGTTCCCCAGTTTCTAGACATGTCCTAATCCCAGACTTTCTGGCCAGCATCTTCAATAATAACTTTTCTGAGTGCTAAAGACTTCCAGTGTGCTTCATCCTTTCTCTGTCCTTTTATCTAAATAGGTGATACATAAAATACATTTTATCATTCAAGTATTTGTTTTCTACTAACTTCCTTTCTGGACTTTGAAAATGGTTCCAGAAGATCCAATTTAAAAAAGTATCTTCCCTTAGAAAACAATCATGTACAGAAAAGCAAGTTCTGAAAAACACTGAATTTCATTCTCCAAAGCCTCCTGCAAAACGTGTAATGACAACACAAAACTAGCCAAGAAAATACATGATATGGATAATCTCCATACAGATAAAATGTATTATGTTGACTAGTAGGAAAGAGCATACTGGAGTAGAATGAGAAATATAAGCAAATTGGGAAGGGAGGTAGAATACAGCTATTCTTCAACTATTAATGTAATCAAAGATATTTAACTTTGCACTTACCAAAAACAGATAACTAAAAAGATAAACAAAATTCACATGTTATAACTACATAATAATTTGGTTATCTGATCATGGCTAATACATTACCATGATTTGAAAACAGAAGGCAATTAACTTATATTTTCACTGAATCAGAGTTCAAAAAGAATAAAAATGACATGAAAAGAATTTTGTTTTATTTCTCAAATGAAAGAGGTTTTATAATCACCAAATTTCCAAACAGAGTAATAGCTCTGCTTAAGCTAATAAAAATCTAAAAATATACTTACTTTTAACTTAACAGTTTGGGTTTCTAGAAGTGCTATATGAACTAGTACCTCCTATTTTAGGGAAGCATAATTAGAAGATATGAAAAAGTGATATTACAAAATAAGAAAAACTTGTAAGATTAAAATGTTTATTTGGTGCATGCCTACTGTTTTAGTTTAACTGAATTAACTTTAGACACACATTTTTAAAAGTTAGTCTAGAAATGATTGATTTAGAATTCTAACTTAACAAAATGGTCTGCCCATCCCTAAAGTTATTATTACTATTTGTTGTTGTTGTTTTACCATGTAAGTGATAATACATAAGAAATGATCCAAAAGTTGATTTTCCTTGTATGATTAAACAGTGTATAGTCATACACATGTGGAGAGAGGGAGTGTGGAGGGTGCAGAGGGGGCTTTATGTCCAAAGTAAAATGAACAGAAAAAGATTTTCCTTAATATATGAAGGTATGTATTGATTTCTTGCATATAAATCAGCAAGGAAAACAACAATGGCAAATGTAATACGGAAGGCCAATTTTGAAAGCTTCTAAACTTCTCTCTCCAAATAGCTTTTCACTACATAATTGTTGTCTCTACACTTTGGACAAAGGGACTCCCTATTTAAACTGCCCCTCCTCCATTTGGAAAAGGCAAAAGTAGGGAAAGAGGGAGGAGAAAGTTATATAAATTCATTGTCAATGGCATCCTACTCCTTTGCTTTTTCATCTCAAGAATGTTCATTAGAGCCAAGTGAAATACAGAAGGAAAAACACATAAAGAACTCTTCTACCCATATTCTTTCAGAAATACTTCACTGATGGAAATGGTTTGAAAATACTCCATAATTTTATACTCGTCACATTTTTCATACTAGTTAATTTTTTAAAATGTTATTCACAATTTCAGTCCTAGGATAAAGAGGCTTTAATAAGAACTGCAGGGAATGAGGGTTAGTGTGTTTACTGAAAAGACATCAAGCCTGTGAGAGATTCTCTCTCAAAGCTGCTACTACTCTCCTTGAGGTTACAGATAACAGTAACAAGTGGGCAATTAGTGCTGGTCCAAGAAGCAAGAGCAGGAGATATCTCAGAAGACCAGCTTCTAACATTCAAGCTTTCCTGACAGTATCTAGTTTAAATTGTTCTACAATAGTAACCAACTTAAAATAACTGAGCAGAAACAAAATTGACTAACTCAAGAGGAAAAGTTTGAATTTAACTTTCTAGATTAAATCCCAATCAAACATTATCATGACTTTTATACATAAATGTGTTGAATTTCTATTTATGGTGTGAAAAATAGTATGTAAAAGAGAGGAAGGGCACAAATAATTCATTTTAAAAGATTTTCTATAGAAAACAGTCTTTAAAGCTATCTACCAAATTTCATTTTATGGTTTTTGTGTGGTACTAGGGAACTGAACTGAAGTGCACTCTACCACAGAGCTATATACCAAGTCCATTTTTTGCTTTTTAATTCTGAGACAAGGTCTCAGTAAGTTGCTTATGTTGTCCTTGAATTTGCAATCCTCTTACATGCCAACCAAGGTCACTGGGACTATAATGCACCACCATGCGTAGGGATCTATCAAATTTCTGATGAGGAAGGAGGCTAGAAGAGGGTCACGAAGAAGAAACGCACTTGCCACAGTAATTTCATGCTTGCCTGAATTTTAGTTCAACATGTATTGTGTTTTTCAAGCATTACTTGTATAAATTGTTTCTCTAATTCACTGAATACAGTCCATATTGGATTCAGAATATTATCTGAAATAACTCAAATCATGGAACAAATTATTTTTAGTCAGTGATTAAAAGTTAATGCTTTAACTGATGTATCATAAATAACTATATATAACTTTAACAGTCTATCTATCAATTTTGTTTTTTGCCTTTTTAATAAAGTTTTACTTTTTGCTCAAGTAACATGTTCTGCATGAGTAGTAATCAAGCATTTTTTTAAACAAGAATTGTATATACTTACGATATACAACATGTTTTGATACACATATGCATAGTGAAATGATTACTTATTAGTCAAGCTAATTGATATCTGCTTTTTATAATTCCCAGTTAGTAAGTATACTACATTACCTTCCATTTAGTATTCCGATATCTGCAGAGTTTTTACTTTTAACCTGTCTCAAATTAATAAAAGTAAAACAAATGCCAAATGTTCTCCAATGAAACTGCTATTGACTAGCTTCCTGAATGGTTTTATTACAGTCAGTGATCTCTCAACGCTTAAATATATCATCAAGGTATATTCAAAAAAACTATTTTCATAAAATAAAAATTTTTTAAAAATATGTCATATATTGCTGGGCACAGTAGCACATGCCTGTAATCCCAGCAGCTTGGAAGATTGAAGCAGAAGAATCCCAAGTTCAAACCCAGCCTCAGCAACTTAGGGAGGCCCTGTCTCAAAATAAAAAATTAAAAAGAAGAGCCGGGCGCAGTGGCTCAAGCCTGTAATCCCAGCACTTAGGGAGGCTGAGACAAAAGAATCACGAGTTCAAAGCCAATCTCGGCAACAGCGAGGTGCTAAGCAACTCAGTGAGACCCTGTCTCTACATAAAACACAAAATAGGGCTGGGGATGTGGCTCAGTGGTCGAGTGCCTCTGAGTTCAATCCCCAGTACCACAAAAAAAAAAAAAAAAAAAAAAAAAAAAAAAAAAAAAAAAAAAAAAAAAAAAAATTAAAAAGAAAAAAAAAAAAAGGAGTGAGGATAAAACTCAGTGGTTGAGTGCCTCTAGGGTCAATTCCAGGTACCAAAAAAAGGTCATATAAAATCAAGGTGTCATTTCCTTCATTAGAATAGTATTTATTCTCATATGAACAGTGAAATACAAACAGGTTTCAAAACAAAATCAATATTCTTCTAGAAAAATGTGATAATTAAAACAAAAAATTTCAACAAGTCCCTCCTACAGTAGCGGTACACACCATAAACATTCCCAATAGTGCTACTTAATTTTTCTTTAAAAGTAACTCTTTAAAAGATTTTTAAATACATGTGAAGGTCTGATGTCTACTTTGGCATTTAACATGAATCTAGAAAAACAACTTTTTTTTTTTGGTAGTGGGGATTGAACTCAGGGGTGCCACATACCCAGCCCTATTTGTGTTTTACTTAGAGACAAGGTCTCACTGAGTTACTTAGCACTGCCCATTGCTGAGGCCGGCTTTGAATTCCCGATTCTCCTGTCTCAGCTTCCCAAAGTGATGGAATTACAGTGTACCATCGTGCCCAGCTCAACATTTTTAATTACAAGTTTTCAAACTGCCTAATTAAAAAAAAAATAAAAATGCAGAACCAATGATTCATATCTTCTTTCCAATAAAAAAAAAAAGCGAGAAACTTAGTTTAAAACCAAGAAAAAAATCCAAAATATTTTTATCTTTTTCCACTTAAGTCTGAATAATTTTTGTTCCCTTCTTATTGTATCAAAGATCTTAAAAACTTTTCAAGGCCAAGAAGTCTTCAAAAGGAATCAAAATTTCATTTTAAATATGAAAATATAACTAACAGCAATTCACTTACCAGCAGCTGAGATATCTTCTGTGATCATATCCATTTATTTTTTAAAAGATCAAAATAAAAATAATGTAACAAAACAGGTAGTATAGTAAACCACACCACCTCCAGAATCAGTACAAACCTCTT
>PVHX01010738.1:0-68326 GCA_004024805.1 Geosciurus inauris | reverse complement strand
CCAGAATAGCCAAAGCAATCCTTAGCAAGAAGAGTGAAGCAGGAGGCATCACAATGCCTTACTTCAGATTATACTACAAAGCTATAGTAACAAAAACGGCATGGTACTGGCATCAAAATAGACATGTAGACCAATGGTATAGAATAGAAGACACAGAGACGAACCCACTTACATACAGTTACCTTATACTAGATAAAGGAGTCAAACACGTACACTGGAGAAAAGACAGCCTCTTCAACAAATGGTGCTGGGAAAACTGGAAATCCATATGCAGCAAAATGAAACTAAACTCCTATCTCTCACCATGCACAAAATTCAACTCAAAGTGGATCAAGGACCTGGGAATCAGACCAGAAACCCAACGCCTAATAGAAGAAAAAATAGGACCAAATCTTCATCATGTCGGATTAGGACCATACTTCCTTAACAAGACTCCTATAGCACAAGAAGTAAAATCAAGAATCAACAAATGGGATGAATTCAAACTAAAAAGCTTCTTCTCAGCAAAAGAAATAATCAATGAAGTGAACAGAGATCCGACATTCTGGGAACAAATCTTTGCCACACACACATCTGATAGAGCACTAATCTCCACGATATATAAAGAACTCAAAAAACTTAACACCAAAAAAACTAACAACCCAATCAATAAATGGGCCAAAGAGCTGAACACAAACTTCACAGAAGAAGATATACAATCCATCAACAGGCATATGAAAAAATGTTCAACATCTTTAGCAATCAGAGAAATGCAAATCAAAACTACCCTAAGATTCCATCTCACGCCAATCAGAATGGCAATTATCAAGAATACAAACAACAATAAGTGTTGGCAAGGTTGTGGGGAAAAAGGCACGCTCATACATTGCTGGTGGAACTGCAAATTGGTACAACCAATCTGGAAAGCAGTATGGAGATTCTTTAGAAAATTTGGAATGGAACCACCATTTGACCCAGCTATCCCACTCCTAGGTCTATACCCAAAAGACTTAAAAACAGTGTACTACAGAGCTGCAGCCACTTCGATGTTTATAGCAGCTCAATTCACAATAGCTAAACTGTGGAACCAACCTAGATGCCCTTAGATAGATGACTGGATAAAGAAACTGTGGTATATATACACAATGGAATATTACTCAGCAATAAGAGAGAATAAAATTATGGCATTTGCAGGTAAATGGATGGAGTTGGAGAATACCATGCTAAGTGAAGTAAGCCAATCTCATAAAACCAAATGCTGAATGTACTTATTGATAAGTGGATGCTGATCCATAATGTGGGGAAGGACATGGGAACAATGGTGGATCTCTGTTCACAGAGGTGTAAGGGGGTAGAGGGCATGGGGACAGCAAGGGTGATGGAATATGATCATCTTAATAACCCTAACTTTATGTATGACTGCATATATGTTGTGATTCTATACAACTTACAACTAGAGAATTGATATATTATCCTCTATCTATGTACAATGAATCAATTTACACTGTTAACATGTAAGCCTAAATAAAAAACAAAACAAAACAAAAAAAAGATTTTAATGCATGAATTTAGAGGGAACACAAACATTCAATCCATAACAAGTATAGAACAGTGTTACAGTCAACACCAAAAGGGAGAAGCCAAAGGCAGCCCTAATCTCTTCACACACCACAGAAACCAGTTCATCTCAAAATCCATCCACTATGTGATTTAAAAATCTCCACACATCTTTGTATTTCAAATTTTGGTAATAGCTAAAAGGAATAAAAACTTTTTTTCTGATGTTTTTCAATAGCCTCATTGATTTAAAAGGAAAAAAAAAGTAAGTCAAAAGGCATCTGAGTTTATAGAGGTGGGCTGTCAGTGTGGGAGTCAAATGTGGGGCATTTATCTTAATTCACTGTCTCATGCTTACATTTCTCAGACCATTATTCTAGTCAGCCAAGGCCAGAAATAAACATATTTTCAGACTCAAATACAAACCATCTTTCCTTGAATATTCTAGGGGTTTGACAGGCCTCCAGAGAAGTCATACACTTAGTATATGGAAGGCTTAAGAAAACTAGTTTTCACTAGACTCAAGAGTCAAATGAAGGCATTTGAACTCTATTACTTACTCTGCAGCTCAAATACATTTTGCTAAGAGATTATTTATAGTTGCGGACACCAAATAGATGACCTGTAAGCTGCCCGTGGCGAGAGTTGCTGTAAGAATCACAAACCTAGCTGGAAAGAGCAGCATGGTGATGCTCAATGGCACCGTGACTCAGAGGGCTGAGAGAGGACTCCAGGGACTTCTGTTTTCCTATCAGTTCTGCCCCCACAGCTTTGCCACGTCTTTTAACCTATTTCAGCTGTGCTTTCCTCCATAGCTTGTGAGTTAATCAGCAGCCCTTGGGAGGAAAAACTAATTTAAATGATTTGTAAACAAAAGGTTCTATAGTGTACAGCTAATAATAAATAGCAAGGCTTTAAGCCCTTGATAGCATGAGTGAATCAGTTTCCAAGCACTTATCCTACTCTATCAGAAGCAATCAGCTGGTAGTTTTTAAAGAATTCTTATATCTGCCATCAAGTCTAGCCTTCCTAAATTGGCATACTTATAAATCTGAAGATTTTTCAACTGGCACCAGAGTCCATATCCCATGCCCACCAAATAAGTAAAGTCTAGAGTTAAGTTTTCCTAGGACCTATTGACAACAGTCACTTAGTGGCTTTCATACATTCTAGACCTGGAGTCAATGACAGCCAGACACAACAGCTGACTGAAAAGCTAATACCCACACCAAGTGAAACCTAAAACCAGTTCCAACATCAATACCCAGGGTTGGAGCACAAATTTACCCTCTATTTACTGTGGAGAGCCCTGGAACACTTGAAAGCCAATATACCCTTCATCATAAGTGCCCAATATATCATGTACACCTTTCAGTCTGCTACCTGGACCTAAACTCTGGCCTATGTCAATCCTTCATCTGCCTTTACAGGTCTTCAACTTTGAGACTGGACCAGTTGCTGTTTCTAGTCTCCCTATCTTTTCAACAATGTATAGCATCCTGAGACAAGAAACAAGCCAAGTGAAAACAACATCCTGTAGTTATGACCTGTCTGGGTTTTTCTATAAAGATTCAAAAGCTTGATTTCAATCATCAGTCAAGTTTGTGTAACTCAAATTCCAGTTGTTGTTTAGGTTGCTGTTGTTTTTAACAGCACAGACTTTATGAAATCAAAGGAATTCATTGAAAATGACTTCGATCATGGAATGAAAACTATACATAGTTTGTTATACAGCTAATTTTAGCATGCTCATGTGAAATTATTACACTGGGAAGTTTGGAATACACATTCAGTTCCTCTCCACTAAGAGGTTAATGAAGGCCTTTTCTAATTTGTCAAAATTTATCATTATAATCCATCAAGTAAATTGATTTTTTAAAAAAGTTGTCATTGTTCAAATCCAGCATAGTTCCCTCTCCTTACAGCATGCATGCCTTGCTGACCCTTATTTCTGGGCTCCATCCTTTATTTATGTCAGTCTAGGCTAAAAACAGGATTTTGTGGTGGTTATTGTCTTTTTATCACAGTACATAATTTGCATTATTTCTATAAAACTGTTCAGAGTTAAATTTAAGTACCAGATTTAGTAAATGTATCTTTTAAAATGCTTTTGGTTCCCCTAACATCCTCCAAAGAGTCTCTATGCTAACTGGTCCTCAGATTATTCACTTTTTGCTGGAGTTCAGCTGCCATGCCCAAGTGTCCCATGTGGTTGGTGTTGTATATGAGTTCCACAGGCTCCTTTGATGGAAGCCATGTTCAATTCTAACTCCTTTAATGGAGAAAACACCTTCTGGAATGGGGTTAAAAGCCAAAAATGGGCTCACTCACTTTGTGGAAATATAAACACAATGACTTTAGCTTTATACCATAATTGATATCCCATCTACAGAAACTCAGGGATACCACTATTTAAACACTGCCTGCTCAGAATAATGATAGCTGGCATGAGCCCACAAACCCCTTTGTACTATGATTCTCTTACTCAACATCCAGTGTTCATTCATTGAAAAACAGCAGCGCACCTATATGCCCGTCAAGGGTCAAGGCACCAGTTAGACTGAGAAGATGTACTACTACTTTAATCATTCTTGATGTGACTCAACTACACCCTCGGACATCACAACAGGTCACAACACCTGTGAACCTCAAAATGGGTGTTTTAGACAGTTGGCCACTCCCAGAAAGTTCAAGCCTTGACTTTTGAACTCTTAACCCAAGTACATTCTTTCCATAATGAAGATCAGGGCATGGACCATTAGAAATGATGGACTTTTGGAACCAGTCCAGACTGTTCAGAATTGAAAGCAACTTTAACCAAAACCTCACAGGTGCTTACCTACCCAAGGTTTCTTTAAGTATTTCTTTCTCTCTGACCCAGATTGTTATATCATCTTCTCATATTCCTTTAACCTCAATATAACCATTTGCTCTACAGAGGAAAAAAGACCTTGCCCACATCTATCTCCATGGCTTCCGGGAAAAACCACTGAAATCATAGCCACCAGCCACTAGCCAATATTGTCCTCAGCTCTAAGCAATTCTGGCATCCCTGATACTTTTCCCTCAAGACTGATTGATTCATCAGTCTTGCTTCAAGTCAAAACTGCTGAAGTTTTAACTTCCCTTCAATCCTCAGGTTCAGCTTAGCTCAAGCTCTAAGTGAGTCCCACTTTTCTCTAGTTTTTAACTCATTGAAAAATTTTTTTTATTTTCTACACTTTTTTTCTAACATTTCCCTGAACTAGAAAAGGAAGTGGCTTGCAAAGATCCTAGAAATAGAATACAAAGAAGGAACATTTATAAACATGTCCTTAGCTCCTTTCAGGGAAAAACACACCCTGGAGAACTGGCAAGTTTGATTTGTGATCTATGTGTGTTGTCTGAGAACCCCAAGCTATAGTTACATCACCTATTCTAGTTGTTCCTATGATTAGCTTGCCAAGTAGTCTTCTGAATGTAGGTTGCTTGGCCCATGTAGCTTTTCCCATACCACCCTGAGCAGATCATCTAACTCCAGTATATGAATTTGCTTGAAAGCTAAACTTCTCATTACATATCAATGCATTACTTTGTTTTATTCAACACTTTCAAATAAGTTTGGTTAATGTGGCTTGTTTCCTAAAAGAGGTCACTTCCAAAATATGTTAACACTCAAATTTCTAGACATGACTAACCCCAACTTCGGGCTTTTCAAAATTAATAAAGGCATATAAAAATCTAGTTTATGTGTTCAATGCAGACACATTCCTGGAAGTTCCTTAATTTACAACAGGGCCTAAGTTCTTTACCTTATTTTCAATTTCAATTTCCACAAACTCATACATTACACACAAACACACATGCCAATGATTTTTTCTATTAATTTCATTGATGTGTTAATTAAATTGTCTGAGTTCATCTATTTTGAAGTTTTTATTATGGCTTGCATTACTATCTTTAAAATTAAGTCCTAAGTCAATTTACTTTGTCAATAATTTGATAAGTCTGTAAAAACTTTGGTTTCTTCTCAAAGCCTAAAGTGTCCCCAAAATTTTAACCCAAGAATGCTTCTGAAGAGCACATTAACATTTTATTATGAAGAAATAAATGCAATGTTTCTTGCTAACAAGCATAATATATTTCTAATTACCTCTTCTTTTGTCTTAAATCTCCTGTCCTTCCAGCTTATGGCTTGAAAACCATCTTTAAGATTTCATCAATTAAGCCAGATTGGCCTCCCTTCACAGGTAACCTCATAGTGGGCTTTTCTTTCTTAGCTGTGGATTTTTCTCTGAACTTTTTACATTTATCAAATTCTTTCACGAGGCATCTTCCAGTAACCCTTCATCTACACCTTGTACCCTTTGTCATCTCTTAGGAGTTGACAGAATTAGAGAATTTTGTGCTTGTAAAATACATGTTTGACTTTTCCAGTCTTTGCTTTAGTTTTTCCTCCCTCTTCATTATCCTACTGGTACTCTGTGAAGCAAGAGGCAGGCATAGAGATTTGTAAAACGGGTTTAGACAAAAATAGCTACCTTTACTGCACCATGCCTGAATCATTTTCTCTGTGGACACATCTACAGTAACATGAGCAAGCACACACACACACACACACACACACACACACACACAGTGAAGGGTGAAAGGTATTGGAGAAGTCTTTGAAGGTACTCCCATCTTCACTCACCCTTTAGGAGGTGGTTTTTCACTGCATCAGGTAGTCTACTTTAAGTTTCTCTCAAGAATGTCTCTCAGGAGATTTCTAAGGCATTCTCCACAATGCCACGGGAATGACCTTTTCTAAACCACATTTTGGCCTTGCTATATGATGATGATTAAATCTTCCTCAAGTTCCCTTTACACACAAAGTGAAACTCAGACAGGCTCAAAAGCTCTTCCACATCCAACCTTTTTCTTCTCCAGAGCTCTCCCCCTACTTATCCCAAATATCCCATCAGCCCTGTGCCCTTGTGTGTGTTGTTCCTTATGACCATTTTTCCCTTTCCTCCTATTTCACCCTGAAAATCTATTCATTATTTTGTCATTTCTTCTGCTTAAGACTGCTGAATCTACAGCAACTATACCCCTTATTTTGTGCTCCCATCATTCTTTGTAGAGAGTTTTATCAGGGTCCCTATAACTTTATTGTATTCATTTGCTTACATTATGTCTGTCCCTCCTGATAAGTCTCTAAGCTCCTTGAAGTTTCTGTGTGCATGTGTGAATCATATTTCACTGAAAATATATAAAAATGTTTTAGATATAGACATACAGTGCTCCAGAAAAGTGTATTTGTCCTGAAAGGCAAATATCATTTCACTAGTCTATACGCATGAATTTGGAATTTGTTTTTGAGCAATGTAGAACTTTCCCCTCCTTTTTCCAGAGACATAAACTAATGTTTGTTTATGTCTCTGTTTTCCACATATCCAGTAGGATTATGAATGTGGTCAAGCAGCAAAGCACATCCAACTGTCCAGGCAACCCACCATCCATTAATAACCCTGTGTCCCCATCTGAGGAGCAGGGCAATGCAGCACATCAGAATGCTGACAGGTGGCATTCTTGCACGCGTGTGCTCCTATGCACACACACATACTTTCCAGGCTGACTCAGATCTGTCTGTAACCTGACATGAAGCACAAAGAGTTAAGGATGTCATTTATCAAAGTAGGACATCTAAATATAGCTAACACAGTCTCAACTAGCATGAAGAAAAGTAGGAGTTAAAAATTTCCAATAGTCTGACTCTGTGGTCAAGATATAAAGAGGATCAAGAATAACATGCTACTTCAAATGCTCATAAATCATAAACTTTGGACTACAATTACCTTTTGCATTACTCCAGTACAATATTTTGTAAACCTATTCTTATTTTCTTTGAAATTGCTGTAATAATGACGTGACCAGGACTAGGGATGTAGCTCAGTGCTTACCTAGCATGTACAAGACCCTGGGTTTGATCCCCAGCACCACAAAAATAAATAAGTAAGTAATAACTAAACTTCAGGAGCAAAGAGTATTGTTTCTTTGACTGCCCCCGAATTAGAAGTATACTTATATATTGTATTTGATATATATTTGCTGACTAAATACATGAGATATCTTATGGCTGTTTTGTGTTCCATAAACATAGATGGTAGTGTTATAAATCCCCATGCCTCTAAATATCATGCAGACAGACTACTCTTAAGAGGAAGAGAACATCAAAAATGGACAAATTAAGCTACATTACAATATAGTTTCTTCTTTCCATTTAAAATGTCTTTTTAGCATACTTTATTTAGCCTAGATCATCTCCTTTTCCTTTCAGGGTCATTCATGAATAAGACTTTCCTCATATTTGTGGCATCTTTCCCCCAAAGGAGGTACTGTCAGAATGTTCTTTGTCCTTCATTGTATTCTTAGTTAGAATTATTTTAGCCTCAAATGTATATCAGTTTTCTTGAAATTGATTGGCAAAAGTATATTTCTATTGTAAATTAAAGGAAATTAGGTAAATAAATTAGCTATTACCATATAAAAATCATTTTTCTGAGTCTCCAAATGAAATATATCTGACCTTTCAGAACTGATACTTGATAAAAATAAATTCCCTGATTTAATGTAAATATATAAATATGTAATGAATTATATAATTTAAAGGGTCAGTTATGTAAACAAAGGATTTCTCTAAGCATTTCAAATAAGAAGGGATCGAATACAAGGAATTAGTACTTACAGAAATTATGGAAGGTCCAGGGGACAAAGATCAGGGAAAAAAATGCTGGGTTTAAGAGACTAGGAAGCTGTAGACATTTAAGTAAATCACCACTCATGAACTCAGCTGACTGTAGACTGAAGTAGAGATTCGCCATCTTTTCACCACTGCCAGAGAGTAAAATGACCTCCCTTCCAACTTCCAAATGTCAAAAAGGACCTCTTACAGGCAGAATCTAACTTGGAGCCCTGCTAGACAAGGCTGGGACCATTAATAGTCACAGGACCAGAAACAAATTCGTGACCTTTTCTCTGAGCAAGTCTGAGACAATGCTGCCTAATTTCTTCTAACATGGAGGTGTGGTCTTTTTCTGTTTTAAATGGCTGCCAATTCTTTAACACTTCTCCTATAGAGAGGTATAGTTCCATGCTCTCTCCTTCCCCTAGAATCTCAGGGTCCTGGTGCCTTCTCTGAAAAGAGATTGGTCGAAGTAAAGTCATGTGACTTTGGCAGAGTGAACACTGTGGGCTTCCCCTTGGCTGTCTTAGAAGTCTTGAGCAGGTTCCCTCTCAGAAACCAGCAACAGTGTTGATCTCAGCTTTAAGCCATACAGGGCCAGGCATCAGACATGCAAATGATAAAGCTTCTGGGTGATATCTGTCCCCACTGTTCCACTCACTCCAGCTGTATGAAGACTGAGACATCATGGGCAGACAAACCATTTCTGTAGTACTTTGTCTGAAATCCTGACCAACAGAATTGGTAAGATTTTAAAATTATTATTTTTTTACTAATATTAAGTTTGGGATGGTTTGTACTCAGCAATAGTTTATTAGAACAACTCCCCCCAAAAATGAGAGGAAAAAAACACATCATTACCCTAGGTACATGTATGATTGGATAAATGGTTTGACTCTACTTCATGTACAACTAGAGAAGTGAAAAATTCTGCTCCATTTGTGTACAATGAATTGAAGAGTTTTCTGCTGTCATATATAACTGATTAGAACTAATAAAAAAGTAAAAATAATTTTAAAAAAGAAAAAAATACTAACGTGGACAGGGACTTGGAAGCTGTGGAAAACATCTTGAATATGGAAATTTGAAGTACTCCTCATGGTCTGACAGGTGTACAAAGCTGTACAATTAGGCTTCAAATCATCCAGTATAAATCTGAAGTATTTGCATTCCTCCATTTTATTACTTCTCCAGTTATGTAACCTTAAGTCTGGAACCTAAAACTTCAGAGGGAACAGATTTGAGTCTTCTTTACCCTTTCCCATATCATCACTCAAATTACACAGATGTAGTGCAATTTGGCTCTTTAACAAGTTACAATATTCTCAGATACTGCACAATTTTACCACATTAATTAACTCTCATCCACAGTCTCCCAGGGGGAAAGAAGGAACAAAAATTCCAATTACAGAATCCATTTGCTGAGAAAACTAAGTTCCCTGTAAGTGGAGTCTGTCATCTTTTTCTAAACCTTCCCTTGAGTTTGGCAATACAAAGTTATAGCACATTCTTATGACCAAGTTTCTCTTCTGTTACTTCATTTCACTTTTTATCCAGATGTTCTTTGATTTTATCTTTTGTTCCTTTTGCTATGTTTTCAAAAGTGACAATTACTATAATCTTTTATGGGACATTGTATTTACTAAGCTCCTCAGGAATTATATCCATTCATTATTCTGTTTGGCACTCATTTCCTCCCCTTTATATGTTTGAATGGCCAATATGTATAAAACTGTAGCTCAGTCTTCTAGCAAATGATAAATCATTACCTTTTGCTGCAAGGTGCTTATTTTCTGATAAACCTAAGAATGTTATAAATAAAATAACATGAACTTTTAATGAAGAAAACAAGTAATGGAAATGTATTATTAATTTTGAAACAATAAAGACACCTTTATAACTTGGTCAGGTTTAACTAGAGAAGACCTCTGTGGTGTCAAACAATAGCCCAAGAAGGACTGGGCTTGAGTTCTCCATCTATTTCCTTCAAATTTATTAAAGAGATAATTTTTTCCAGTTAGTATATATTTCTATTTAACTGTTTCACTGTTTGGGCTGGCCATTTAACAACAATGTTGGGCAACAATCCAATAGATCAAAGCAAGTTTCTTCAATGGTTAGGAGGAGGGTTGGTTCAAAGGCAAACTACTGTGAAGTGGCAATGCCATAAATAATATGTAATAAGTTGATTTAAAGAAGAATCTTAGGTGTTTCAGATTATGGCATTCTACTAACAGAAACCATGTTAAACCTAAAGAGAAATGGTTAAGTTAGAGTCTCTGCCTACCAAGAGTATAGATACCACAAAAGAAGCATAAGTAAGGTCAAACTGAAGCACAAAAATAGAAAAGTCTAGCCCCAGAGCGTGGAAATGAGTAGAAAAGGCATGCAGTGTATATCCAATTGCCCAACCCAATGAGTGATAGTTTGGGACAGAGCTGCATTCCCTAAAGTAAACTAGCCAATCTAAAGCCAAAACCAATACTTGTAGAAACAAGATGAATGCCCTTCAAAACATTATATTTAACAAGATAAGAATGATATCAATGAGTATATGCCAATGATTCTATTATAAGAAGTTCAAGAATAGGTGAAACTAATCTGTATTGAAAGAAATCAGAATAGTGATTGCTTCTGCAGAGTACTGACTGGACAGTCCAAAGAAATTTCCTTAGATGATGAAATATTCTACATCATCTTTGAGTGCTGGTTATAAGGCAGTATGCATATATCAAAACATTATTTTGTGCACTCAAGATTTTCTGTCTTAATCTGCTTTATACTTGGGTTCTTGGCTTCTCAGTTCTGGGCATATTACATCAGCAAATTCCTTGATGGTAAGAGCAGTGAATATGTAATCCTTCACAATTTGTTTCCTTGCTATCAAGTATCTGTTCCCCTCAATTCCTGGAGGGCATATTTCAGCAATACCTTCAAACAATTGATTTGGTATTATTAGTTATTATTATCATCATCATCATTTTATACTAGTTTCCATTTTGTCTTCAAGATACAAGTTAGTCCATCCCATCCAAAAGTGGATGTTTAAAATAGATTTTTTTAATATTTTGGCAACCGAGGAGCCATATGGAAAAAGATAAGATCAAATCTGTTCTTCACACTATACACCTGTATGAATATCAAATAGATCATAACAAGAACCTTCATAAGTAGTAGGAAAAAATATAGATGAATTCCTCTAAAAACCAGAGGTAGATAAAATTTTTCTTTGACTCAAAACCTAGAAACACTTGCAGAAACAATTTGATAATTTTGACTATATAAAAATTAAAAACCAAATTGTTATGTTATTCAACATATATGCAAAGAAAAATAACTAAGAAAAATGCTTGCAATCTAACATTATACAGTTTAAATATCCCTAATATTTAAAGCACTTTTAATAATTGAGAAGAAAATGATCACATGTGTAATACAAGCATTGACACCAGAAGGAACACAGAAAAAAAGTTAGGATGGCATTAAACACACAAGTGTGTGTTTGTAATGCTGACTCTCATTCATTATTAGTGAATTGGAGATCTTAAACTAAATTATATAAACTTAATTTACTTTAGCACTAATATTAGCATTTTTTAGCATATCTATTCTTAAACTATGTTATTTTTTATTTTTAAAGCATGTTATAGTATAAAGTGAATAAGTAATTGCAGTAATGTCACTATTAACAACGATTTTCAATTTCAGAGGAAAGGAATGAAGTCCAAGAAGTTAAGTAAAATCCCACATCTTGAAATAAAATTGGAAATATTAATGTAAAATTATTTTTCTCTCTCTCATCTAAACAGTGCATACTACCTATTTCTCTACTGAAAAATCCCTAGAAACAGTGACAGCTCAGGAGCAATGAGGCCATGGTCTTTAATTTCAGTTCCCCACTAGAAGAGTTTTTTTGGGAAAATATTGAAAACAAGTCCACCATAAGCCATACCATTTTGACCTACAGAAGGAATAATAGAAACTCACTGTTAACCAAGTCCTAAGAAAATACTTGTTCAACACTAAAACTCTTAAAAGTTGAAATGGTCAATAATTGCTCAGCATAACTAGCCATGAGCACACCAGACATGTTTATGTCTCTCCAGGTATGAATTTGAAATATACATTATCTATAAATTTTAGAAAAAATGAATATGGATCTAATCCCTTTATATTTAACTTCATATTTCAATAATGTAGAGCATGGGAGGAACAAGTAAAATTATGCCTCAAGAAACATATTTAGAATGTGGGAGAGGTTCTATAGGACAACTCAGTAAATTTTAATACATCAGTAGTAAGTGAGACAAAATGGAAGGAAAACACTATTATAGACCAACATTTAAGAAGATAGAGCAAGATGGTAAAGTAGGAGACACCAGCCTTCATCCTCCCATTAAAAAATATGATTATTTTTAATATCAGCTATCCATGAATGACAATTGGCTTGGTTTTACAGCGGTAGAGAGTGCAAGTTCAAGAGTCCAGTTAGGAACTGACAATAATGCAATGGAGCAAAAAGGATCACTGGAGGAGATCAATATACCCAACAAGTCTGAAGATGGCTAGAAAAAAAGAAGGGCTGATATCAGTGTTAGCCACACGGCAGATGCCAATGTAGACTCCAGTGGCCTGACATTGCTGTTGAGTACCTCAAAATCCCTCATGGTAACTGAAGACTCCTCATAGCTTTTACAGTGAATGTCCTTTTAGTGCTCATCAGCATGGATCCCATTGGCCTGCTCCACAGAAGAGGCCTGTAACCAAAAGTCATCTCTGCCATAGATTCCTCAGAGAAAGAGAAAAATTATTGTGCACTCCTTCAAGAAATAGCCACTTTTGTGCCTTTTTAAGATCGAGACCACCATCCCCAACCCCACACACCCCCTACATACCAGAGCCACTGCCACTACAAACCATGTTTATGAGTGTAGGTCCACCATGGTTCATCCATCAGCACATGCACCTCAGATATTGGCACAACCACTATGGTCAGTCTGCCTATGCCTCAGACTCCAGAGCCACAACTACTATCTATGTGCCTGTGCTCCAGACCCTGCTCCACAGCTCTTTTATAAGCACCTTCACTGTGAAGACCAGAGTCGTTGCTGAAACAGGCATGCCCATGTCCAGGAACTGAGTGTCATAGTAGCTTCACACATGCCTGAACCCCAGATTCCAGCCACTCAGCTGCTCCACAAACACCTGTGCCTCACATACTGTTACTAGTGTTGAAGCAGGAGCAAGCAACAGCTCCTCCAACAACACCCCAGACCTTGGAGCCATGATCCTTCCATGTGCACTTCAGACCCAATGCTGTGGCTATTTCACAAGTGCAAACCATCAGATATATGAGTGTCACCATCACTACAAGTACACCTGTGAGATGAGACCAGCACCAAGAGGGTTCTCCTCAGCCATGACTTCCCTGTGGGAGAAAAAGTAATCAGTAGCAACCCAGAAGCCTTTGCCACCAGATCACAAAAGCCCTTACGACCCATGTGGACAACAGAAGCATTGGCTGCTGAGGACAACTGCAATCTTTGTCAATATTGACCTCATTTAATAGATCTATGCAGAAAGCCCACTGCAACACCTTCACTATAATTGCACCCACCAATCTCCACCCAGCTATAACCCTCATACCACGCATAGGTGAAGATCTTTCCCCAATTCAAACAATCCATGAAGTCTTTGTGTTAGATTTCATTGCCATGATAAAATACCTAACATAAGCAACTTAAAAGGAGGAAATGTTTCTTTTGGTTCATAGTTTAGGAGGTATTATTACATGGTCACTTGGCTCTGTTGTCTTTGGGCCCTTGGTGAGGCAGTACATGGTGGTGAAAATCATAGCACAGAAGGCTGCACATATCATGATCAAGGGAAGCAAAAAAGACAGAGGGAGGGAAAGAGACAGGGTCCCAATATCCCCTTCGAGGGTACTCCACCAATGACATAACTTCTTTCCTCCAAGCCCACCAATGACATAACTTCTTTCCTCCAAGCCCTACCTCCTTAAGGTTCTACTACATTCCAACAGCATCATCAGCTGGGGACCAAACCTTCAATACATGAGCTTTTCAAGTCATTTAAGATACAAACTGTAATAATCTTCCAGAGGTGACTTTTCCACCAAATGCATACATTTCAAAGCAATACAAAAAAAAATTAAAAGAAAAAGAAGACATGATATCATAAATGGTACACGATAATTTTTCAGTAACTAACTCTTAAAAAAACAGATTAAGTGTCTGACAAATAACTCCAAATAATTGTTTTAAAGACTCCCATAAACTATAAGAGAACACAGGTAAGTAACTCAATATCACAAAAATATTATAAGACCAAAATTAGAACTTCAGTAAATAGAAATCAAACAAAAATTTGGGAGTTGAATACAGTGAATCAAATGAAAATGCACTACAGGGTATCAACATCAGATTTATCAAGCAGAAGAAAGAATCGGCAAAAGCAAATGCAGTGCATTTTTACATATCTTGGCAGAAGAGAAAAAGAAATGAATGAATAAAGATTATAAGGCATATGAGACACTATTCAGAAACCTATATTTTCAATATTGAAATTGAAGAAGAGAGAGAAATGAATAGCAAGCTTATTTAAAGATACAATGGTGAGCATTTCCCAAATTTAAGGAAGAATACAGATATCCAACTATAAGAAGCTCCAAGACCTCTGATCAGGATCAATTCAAAAAAGACTTTATCAAGACACACTATAATGAAACTTTTAAAAATAAAGGTCAAAGACAGCTCAATAGCTGGAATGTGTCTCAGTGGTAGAGCACTTGCTTAGGATGCACAAGGCGCTGGGTTTGATCCCCAGCACTGAAAAAAGAAAAAAGAAAATCAAAAACAAAGACAGAATTTAGAAAGTACCAATATAAAAGAGGTTCTTTACATACAAAGAGAACTCCATAAGGCTATCAGAAGAAATTCTCAGCAGAATCTTTGAAGATCAGGAGAAAGTGGGATAAAGTATTCAAAGGGCTGAAAAGAAAAAAAGAAAAAAACATACACCAAGAATATTTTACCCAGTAAAGCTATCATAAAAGAAGAAGAGATAAGGACTTTCTCGATAAACTTTCTCAGATAAGTTTCTGAGAAACTTTCTCACAACTTTCTCTTGTGGAGAGTTCATCACCACAAGACTCAATTTATGAAAAATGCTAATGGGTATTTTTCAAGATGAAAAGATGCTGACTAGTAACAAAAATATATGGAAGTACAAAAATCAATTGTAAAGGTAAGCATATACAGTCATCACTGAGTATCCACATAAGATTAGTTCCAAGACTTCTTGCAGATACCAAAATTTTTGGACACTAAATTTATGGCATAGTATTTGCATATAACCTACACACAACCACTTGTATATTTGAAATCATTTCTATATTTCTTATAGTAAGTAATACAATGTAAAGGGCATATAAATAGTTTTTATATGTATTATTCAGGAACTAATGACAAAAAAGTCTGTACATATTTATTACAGATATAGTTATTTTTACATATTTTCATTTTGGGGTTAGTTGAATCCACAGAAGCAGAATCTACAGTTACAGAGCATCCTCTGTAGTCAAATCCAGAAGATTCTGATACTGTGATGCCAGTACATAAATCACAAAGTCAGTCTTAGCAAATATAAAAAATAGAGATACTACCCTGCATCCTATCTGACCACAATGGAATAAAATTACAAATCAATGACAGATCAAAATAGAAACTACTCCAACACCTGAAAACTAAATAATACACTATTGAATCATTCATGGATAACAGAAGACATCAGGGAAGAGATTAAAAAATTCTTAGAGGTAAATGAAAACTCAGATACAACATATCAAAATCTCTGGGATACCATGAAGGCAGTGCTAAGAGGAAAGTTCATTGCATTAAGCTCATTTATTAAAAGAAGTAAAAGTCAACAAATAAATGACTTGACTCTTCATTTCAAAGCCTTAGAAAAGGAAGAACAAACCAATACCAAAAGAAGTAGAAGACAGGAAATAATCAAAATCAGGGCTGAAATCAATAAAATTGAAACAAAAGAAACAATTCAAAAAATTGACAAAACAAAAAGCTGGTTCTTTGAAAAAATAAACAAAATTGACAAACCCTTAGCCACCCTAACAAAAAAGAGGGAGAAAACCTAAATTACTAAAATTCATGATGAAAAAGGAAATATCATGACAGACACTACTGAAATACAGAGGATAATTAGAAACTATTTTGAAAATTTATACTCCAGTGAAATAGAAAACCCTGAAGACACTGAAAAATTTCTAGAGGCATATGACCTACCCAAACTGAACCAAGAGGACATACACAACTTAAACAGATCAATTTCAAGCAAGGAAACAGAAGATGCCATCAAGAGCCTGCCAACCAAGAAAAACCCAGGTCCAGATGGATTCTCAGCCAAGTTCTACAAGACCTTCAAAGAAGAATTAATACCAATACTCCTCAAACTATTTCATGATATAGAAAAGGAGGGAGCCCTTCCAAACCCTCCCAAACTATGAGGCAAGTATCACCCTGATTCCAAAATCCAGAGACACATCAAAGAAAGAAATTTTCAGACTAATATCCGTGATGAACATAGATGCAAAAATTCATATATAATCTAGTATAAAGATTTAAAAAACAAAAATATTTTTAAAAATAATTATGATAATTTATTAATGAATACATAAAATAAAAAGATGCAAACTGATATAAACAAAATGGAGGAAAGAACAGAATGTTAGTATGCAATCAAAGTTGTTATCAATTTAAAATATATTGTGATAGCATAAAAGTTTTTATGTAAGCCTAATAACCACAAAACAAAAACCAATGGTAGACATTCAAAAGGGAAGGAGAAAGAGATCAAAACTTCCCACTATATAAAACTATCAAATTATAAAAGATGACAACAATCAAGGAAGAAGGGAAAAAAGGATCTACAAAACTGCCAGAAAATCATTAATGAAATGGCAATAGTAAGTTCTTATCTACCCATTATTACCTTCAGGGTGAACAAATTAAATTTTTCATTCAAAAGTCTTAGAATGTCTAAATACATTTAAAAAGAAATAATATCCAACAATATGCAGTCTTCAAGAGACTCATTTTACCTTAAAGACACAAAAGTAAAGGGATGGAAAAAAAGCCATCCCATACAAATAGAAAACAAAACTGAGCAGAGGTAGTTATATTTATATGAGACAAAATTGACCAAGTTGAAAACTATAAAAACAAATGTCTTTAAATAACAATAAAGGAATCAATTTCTCAATTTTTATAAATTTACAATTTATAAAACCTATAAATATATAAGCACCCTACATTAGAGTACCTAAATATATAAAGTGAACACTAATTGATCTGAAGAGAGAAATATATAGCAAATCAAGAATTGCGGGGGACTTCAATATTCCATTTTCATAATTGGAGAGATGATCCAGACAGAAAATCAATAAGGATACATTGAACTTGAACTGTAAAACATAACAGATACATATACAACATTCCATCCAATGACAACAGGATGTGCATTCTGCTCAAGTACACATAAACATTTCCCAGGCTAGATCACATAACACACCACAAAACAAGTCTTAAAAAATTTAAGACTGAAATCATGTAAAGTAACTTTTCTGACCACAGTAACACAAAACTAGAAATCAACAGGGGAGGAATTAAAGAAATCTGTGAAATTAAACAATATGCTTCTGAAAAAATATCAATCATTCAAAGAAGAAATTACAAGGGAAATTTTAAAAATATCTTGAGACAAATGAAAATGGAAATACAACAAACCCAAACTTATGGGATGCAACAAAATCTGTTCTAAGTGGGAAGTTTCTAACTACCTACATGAAGAAAACTACTTCACATACCTAACATTACACCTAGAGAAACTAGAAAAAGAAGAACTCAGCTCCAAAATTTAAAAAGGAAGGTAATAACAAAGATCAAAGCAACAATAAATGAAATAGAGGCTAGAATGACAATAGAAAAGATCCATGAAACTTGGTCAGTGTTTTTTTTTAATATTTTTATTTGTTCTAATTAATTATACATGACAGTAGAATTCATTTTGACATGTCAAACAGAGTATAATTTCTCATTCTTCTGTTTATATATGGTGTAGAATCAAACCAGTTGCGTAGTCATATAATAATGTCAGATTCATTCTACTGTCCTTCCTACCTCCATACCCCTCCCTCCCTTCACTCCCCTCTGCCTAATGCAAAGTAACTCTATTCTTCCCTAGTCCTGCCCCCGCCTTATTGTAAATTGGCATTCACATATCAGAGAAAACATTTGGCCTTTGGTTTTTCAGGATTGGCATATTTCATTTAGCATGATATTCTCCAGCTTCATCCATTTACGGGCAAATGCCATAATTTCATTTTTCCTTAAAGTTGAGTAAGGTTCGTGTGTTGAAAAGATAAAATTAGCAAACCTTTGCCTAGACTAAGAAAAAAAGGACAGAAATTTCAAACAAAATTAGAAATTAAAGTGGAAACACATAATTTGAATGCCACAGAGACACAATGAATCATAAAAGACAACTATGAACAAATTAGATAACCTAGAAGAAATGGATAAATTATTAGAATCATATAACCTACAAGTTTGAATCATGAACAAATAAACACAGATCAAAAAGGAGATTAAGTCAGTAATGAAATATCTCCCATTAAACAAAAGTCCAGGACCAGATGGCTTTACTGATGAACTCTGCCAAATATTTAAAGAATTAATGCTCATCCTTCTAGAAAAAAAACTGAAGAGGGAAGAGTACTTCCAAATTCATATTATGAAGCCAACATTATCCTGGTACCAAAGCTAGACAAAGACACTACAAGAAAATAAAATTAAGGCCAATATTTCTGATAAAAATATTTTCAAAATGCTAGCAAACAATATTGAACAGCACATTAAAAAGAACATAAACCATAATCAATTGGGATTTATCACTTGGATGCAAAAATGCTTCAACATATACAAATCAATACATTTTATAAATCATATCATCAGAATGTAGAACAAAAGTCATATAATCATCTCAATAATTTCACAAAAAGCATTTGATAGAATTCAAAAACATTTCATGCTTTAAAAGAAAATTCCCAACAAATCATGGAATAAATATACATGAACACAATAAAGGACATACAAAAGCTCCCAGCTAACATTATACTCAAAGTAAAAAAGTTGAAACTTAAGACCACCAACCAACACAAACATGCAGACTTTTGCAACATCTATTCAGCAATGTACTAGAAGTCTTAGCCAGCACCATTATGCAAGAAAAGGAAATAAAAGGCATTCAAATTAGACAAAATAAAGTAAAACTGTCACTGTTTGCAGATTAAATAATCTTCTAAATAAAAAAATCTGAGGATTCCACCAAAAAACAGAACTAATAATTCAATAAAGTTGCAGGATACAAAATCAGCAACCAAAAAATCATTGTCCACTAATGAACAGATAAAACATTTAGAAAGCAATCCTATTGAAAATATTATTAAAAATAATAAAAGTTGGAAATATATTTTATCTAGGAGGCAAATGACCTATACACTGAAAACTGAACACTTCAAATCACTGATGAAAAAATTGAGGAGTACACAAAAAAGGAAACATATCATTTGTTCATACATCAAAATAATCAACATTGTCAAAATGCCTATACAACCCAAAGTGTTCTAGAGATTTGATGCAATCTCTAACAATGCAAGGCATGTTTACACAGAAATAGATAAAACAATCCTAAAATCCATACGGAACCACAAAAGACCCTAAATAACTAAAGAAATTTTGAGCAAGAATAAAGTTGGAGGTATTAACATTCCTAATTTCAGATTACATTACAAATGTATAATAATCAAAATAGAATAGCACTGGCATAAAAACAGACATATAGCCTAATGGAATAGAATAAAGACCAGAAATAAATCCACACATATGGCCAACTCATCTTTAACAAAGATATCAAGAACATGCATGGTAAGAGAACAGTCTCTTCAATAAATAGTATGGGTTATACTTGATATCCACATGCCAAAATAATTGGATCCTTAAATTATCATGCATAAAATCCAACTCCACAGGAAAGACGGTGGAATGAGATGAACATCATTGCCCTCGGTACACATATGAGTGCACATATGGTACATATATCTACTTTGTGTACAACCAGAGAAATGAAAAAGTTGTGCTCTATTTCAGTACAATGAATTTGGATGCATTCTGCTATCATGTATAATTAATTAGAATAAAAATTACAAATTAAAAAAATAAATAAAATCCAACCCCAAATAGATTTAATGTTCAAAATATAAGGCCTAGAGTCATAAAAGTTCTAGGAAAAAATATGGACAGGAAAATTCTATGACACTGGACGTTTTTGGATATGATGCCGGAAGTGCAGGCAACAAAGCAAAACTAGCCAAAGTGGAACTATACCAAACTGAAAAGTTTCTGCACCACCAAGAAAATTGTCAAAAAAGTGAAACTTCAAACCACAGAGTGAGAGAAAACATATGCAAATCATATATCCAATAAGGGGTTCATATCTAAACTTATGTAATTTAACAGCAATAAAACACAGATGGATTAAAATGGATAAAGTACCTGAGTAGATCATTTTACAATGAAAACATATAAATGGTCAATAGGTATCTGAAAAGGCATTCAACATCACTAATCATCAGAAAAATGTAAATCAAAAAATCACAAGGAGATATCATTTCATACCTGTTCAGATGACTGTTATCAAAAAGTCAAAAGATAACAAGTGTCTATGAGGATCTGGAGAAAACTAAACCCTTGCAACACTATCAATGAGAATATAAATTAGTACCACAATTCTGAAAAGCTGATGGAGCTACCATGAAAAAATAAAAAGAGCCACCAAATCATCCAACAATCCCACTTCTAGGTTTATATTCAAAGGAAATAAAATAATGATTTGGTAATAAAATAATAAATATATGAATAAAATAATTAATATAAAAGGAAATAGGAATTTCCTAAGTTCATCCTACCATTATTCACAATAGCTCAGATATGAAAATAACTTAAGTCCGTGGACAAATAGATGGATAAATAAATTTTGGTGTGTGTTTGTGTGTGTGTCCTTTTAAAACATGGAAATCCTGGAAAAACAGATATACTTGGAGGCACTGTGCTAAGTGAAGCAAGCCAGATATAAAAAGACAAGTATTGCATGATCTCACATATATGCAGAATCTTAAACTTTTCTAAGGGAAAGGGTGATTATGAGGAGGAGGTAAACAGTGGAGTAGGTGAAATGGGGCAGTGCTGCTCAAGAGTACAAAATTGCAGTTATGAATAAGTTCTGTGGACCTAAGTGTAGCATGATGACCACAGTTAATAATGATGTACTGCACACTCAAAATTTGTCAAGACAATATATGTTTGCTACTATTCTATTTAAAAAGTAACTGTGAGCTGATGGATATGTTAATAACTTAATTGTGATAATCAATTCATAATGTATATATATGTTATAACATCACATTATACCACTTGATCATATACCATTTTTGTCAGTTATACCTCCAATAAAGCTGCAACAAAGATACTTAATAAACACAGCAAGCATAAGCTGTGTGTAGGTCTTATTAGAAAAAAACAACTCTAAAAAGATTTTTTTATATATAACTGGAAGTATTTTGACATGAACTGCATATTCTGAGTTATTAGAGAATAATTGTTAATTTTGTTAGGTATAATAATCAATGTGGGTACATGAGAAAATATTTTAAACACATACACACAAAATTAATTTTAAATGATATATTTCTTGTCAGTGTCCAATAATGCCCTTTTCCAATTGCACCATTTTGGATAAAAATTTTAAATGTTTTAAATTGTGTTAATGTAAAATATATTTTTTATAATTTTTTCAATGGTACTGACTCAATCTCTAGCTAATCTTGAGGTAGAGTAGTTCATAGTTCTGAATAACTAGTTTATAGGCAATAGGAAAGAGGTTTACAATTAACCCTTGTTAAGACATGGAGCATTATCATTTTATATCATATTCCTATTAAATAATTCATCTCCAATAACTGGTTTTAATGCATCAATCACTATATAATGCAAAAATCCCTTCTGCATTTAAGAAGAGGGGCAATGCAGTGTGCTAACTTTAAATAAAATTGACAGTTTTCAGTGGATGGGATCAAAACCCAAAGATAAGTGGAATAGTCTCCAAGGATGGTCAAGTGTGATTCTCCGCAGATGGCTGCACAGGATGACACTTCATAAAACATCATTTCTCTGCTAAGCTGCACAGCATCTCTGGTGCTTCAAACATATTGTTTATCTCATCAAGAGAAGCAGGTTCTAAAGGTAAGAACTGAACAAATGCCATCACTGAGGAAACAGAGCAGATGGCCCATCTATAATGGTCTGCCTTCACCTGATGAGAGGCTCTGCCAATCCCAAGCAAACCCATTGCCAATTAAAAGAGGTCTTGGCTGAAGAACTTGTATTTCCCTGTTTCACAGAACAAGCTCACCTATTTTTTCGTGCTTGCCCACTACCCAGTTTCATTACTGACCCCTCCAGAAGTGAAGAGGCTCCTTATGACCAGTTTTGTGATATAATCCACTCATGCACGCTAGCAAAAATCTGAGTTTCACCCAACTTCTCACTTCAGTTCTAGACCACATTTTAGACCTTTTCTAGATATATTTAAATCTATCTGTGCTTTTTAAAACAATTTCAAGGACACAGATGAAACAAGAGAATTATGTGGACTTTCTTCTACCACAAAATGGGCTGCATTAAACCTTCCTTTTTTAAATGAATTTGAGGAACTAACATTTTAGGTGAGTCAAAATCATTTAAGTTTTCACAAAAATAAGTACAAAAATATTATGATTAAGCAAGTACATCCTCCTAATCTCCAATGTAATTTAAGGAAAACAACTACATGAATCAGAAGACCATCATGATCAAATGTCCATTACCAAGAACCAGGAGTCTATATTGGGGGAAGAGAAAGGTATTTCCAGTTCACAAGAGGTTCCTGGGACCAGGTTAGTCAGATCATGATAGTTGATTGACAACTTGAGTTATTTGCCACATATGGAGATAAACCTGAAGGAAATAGTAAACCAAAAGAGGAGAATAATGGACAATAGTGCACACAAGAGTAGAGAACAAGTGAAGTATGCATGCGGAATTGCATCAGCCCTGGAAACAATCTCATGAAAATGACTTTGGGGCCCACTGTGTCATTTTCAAACTTTGGTATCCTTTTTCTCAAAGTTGGAGTACTTTCCAACCACACCTCAAACTTGGTATATATTGTCTGGAAGCAGAGTTCATATATTTTGTTCACCATTCTATTTTTAATAACTAGCATAGTGCCTAAAATCTAGCAAATACTCAATAAATTTTCCTAATAGTAATGTCTAGAACATTAGGTATTAAATAATTATTTTCTTAAGGAATAAATGAATTTTGATGGATCCCCTGGTCATGACAAATTTAGAATGCTGTTTTGTTTTTCTTTGTTCAAAACAAACAGAACTTCTCTCTAGAATTTCAGACACTGAAACTGGAATTAACTCTTACTTGAGACTCAGGCATGGAAACTATTTAAATTTATAAGTGAGCTCAGATCTCAGAAGAATCAAGAAATGTCTTATTTTGTTTTCCCTATAACAGAATGTAAAACACTCTAATCCTGAATATTAAATTGTTTTTAATTTAATATTAAGAATTAGGTCTTTAAACTCCTTTTTCCTGCATTTTATAACAGGTTTTACAGTGGCTTCCCTGCCCCCAGGTTTGTTTTGCTATACTTCATATTCTACATGCTTCCAATGTAACTCTCTTAAAACTCACATTTGATTAGATCACTTACTCTTCTGTTCCCAAATCCCTTCATGATATATAATTCATACCTTAGCACACCAGTGAAAACCCTTTGTCTTCTTTTACCTTCAGCCTCATCCAGACCAGGTCTCTTCACCTGCAGATGACATCTATGTCTCCACTCTCTTGCCACACCATGTATTTTTCCAATCTTGAACCCTTGATACCTTTTTCTTTTCCATGCTCTTTCTTTTGTTTCATATGTTCCCTTCTTTGTTTTCAGCCTGGCTATATCCAATTCTTCTGTCAAAGTCTAGTGTAAATGCCACCTTCCCTGAAAAGCTTTTCTTGATTCATCCAGATAGAATTAATCATACTTTATGTGTTCCCATAAGCTTAATACAGCATGTAACAGACAGGAGTCCAAGCTTTGGAGTCAGAAAGATCTTATTTCTAATCCTGGTTCTTGTGCTCACCATGGCCATGGGAAAACACTTAAGGTGTTTGAGGCTTATCTATAAAATGGGTATAATATCAACATATTAAGTTTTCTATAAAGATTCACTGTGGTTATATATACACAATGCTTTGTATAGTATGTTTTAATTTAGGATCTTTCAGATTGTAAGCATCCCTCAGAGACTGAAAAAGATTCAAGATGAAAATGTAGATCTTATTGTTCCATGTCCTAAAGGGCACACACATAGAGGTCAAGAAGCTCAAGGAGAGAGGTGGGGGGAGTGGGAGGAAGGGAGGGAAAGGAATAGGGAAAGGGGGGATATTTTCATGGGTTAATACATTTATTGGATTGAGGAAATTATCAAATAAGTTTCTGGCAAGCAGTTTTAACTCGTGGATTTAAAGCAAGCAGTTATGAGTTCTGGGAGGTCATGTTGTAACTAACAGGTAGTTCCTGTAGCATAATTGCACAGTCTATGTGGAGTGTGACCATCAACAGGCCCACCAAGTACGATGTATGTAGCTAGCTCAAAGGTCACCAGAGAAAAGTTATATAAGGCAGGTATCTGGATTTACCACATTGAGGGATGGGAGGGGCTGTAGAACTGGAAACTGCCAAGGGTACCAAGCCCTGCTTCTGATATGAAGAGTTTTAAATTTAAACTTATATTTAAAATGGATGCCAAGGTAACATAAAATTATGTCTTCACTACACTATAGTTCCAGCTTAGCACCTTTTTTTTTTTTTACATAGTAAATACTCAAAAGAAGGTATTTATATTACTTCAATTATCTTATAATGACATTTATCACAATTGGTCTGATATTACAGATAACTGTATCCATATAGAATACTCCAGATGCTGAGTCATTAAAGGCAGGTTTATGATATTCATATTGTTATCCAGAGTGCAGACTCTGATGGCACCAGCACAGTGCTTCTTGAGTCAAGTCCAGTAGCATTTTATACAATGATTTCCTGAGTTTTGTTGAGAAAATGTGCTATCATATCTGTTGATTCCTGTATAGGAAATCATGTGTGTTACTTTAACCACATAAATATAAACTCTTTTCGTAGTTTTGCACACAATAATCCCCAGAAAAGCAACAGGACAGGGACAATCTCTTTTTCCCTCCTCTTTACCCAAAGGTATGAAATTAACTTGACTTTATAAGGCTTACAGAAAATAATATAGTTAGTCACCTCTAACCTATTTTTCCGACAGCATGCTTACTAGAGACAGGTTGGGCTGAAATTGCATTAAAACCCCTGAATGATTCAGTTCAGTCAATTGAATTGCTATTTAAGTATTTCTATGCCTAGTTCATTGGGAAAGCATTATGGAAACAGACAACACAAAAAGCTTTCTTTCTAGTCTAATTAAAGTAAACAATGGCATATGTCCTGCTGAAATAACTGAACAATAGCATTAAAAGCACCTAGGATACCTAAATGGGACAAATATATGTAATGCCATTGTATAATCAAGTCTGTGCCTCTAGTTCCCAAGGAATGAAACCCCACTCTAGCACCAGTGTACTCCTTCTAGCTGTGTCATTACCCAGCTAAAATCTTCCATGTTCTCACATCTCTGGCCTATGGCATACATTCTAAACTTTTAAAGCAGCATAAAAGGCCGTATCAAAATGCAAACACATTCACTTTCCATCTTGCTTCCCTCATCTTATTTCTACCTTCTACATTCCACATGAAAATTATCTCCTTGGAATATCAGTTTCAAACCAACATGCAAAGAGCTTATATGTTATCACTCCTATTCTTACAATAAGTAAAACATGGACACACTGAAAATCAATGACTTTTTTTTCTTGTTACCATCAGAAAACTGAACTCATAGAACAAACTGTAGCCCTGAAATCAATAGAAATAGGCATATCCAGAAAAGCACATCTATGATCCTCTTACCTGTAGCAGAAACTCACTGGAGCCATGAACTAATAGAAACACATAAATGACCATTTTGATGGATTGGTAGAAGCTAAGGGTGGATCATCATGAGAAATTCCTTGAGGCTATAGTCTTGTAGAATTGTGGGACACATTTTACAGATTTTTCTACCAAGAAACCCACCAAACATTTATGATAAAGAGAAGAAGCTGCTGATGGTTCTAGCAGGGGAAGAAAAGAGTAATAATTGTGAAATATAATCAAAGATTTCTTGACAATAAAGTCATTCACTATAGAAGGAGAAAGTTTTTGAGAACCTTATCCCTGCTGGAGAAGGGCATTCATCTCACTTCAGTCTCCTCCAGCAGAGAGAAACATAGTCAAAAAGGGTTCAGGCTTCCAGAAAATAGATGAGAAACACTGCAGTCAGGAAAGGGGGCAGCAGAGCTGAGGTAAAACTATGCCAATAGAAAAACAGTTGACACAGTCCCAAGACACAGGCTGCATAAAATAGATTTAATTAGAAAATTAGAACTTACCACATCAACAGGTCTAATAACAAAATTAGCATCAAGACACAGACTCTCTGAAGAGTTCTTAGGAAAGCCCATAAAGTAGAGGACCATAAACAGAATTTGAAACCTCTAGTACCTTCAGCTGCATTAGACATTAGACACAGTGCAACCTCCTAGCCACTGGATTACCATGAATACTTACACTAAAGGCCTTCTCTTAGTTTCAATAATCTGATAATATATGCAAAAGAAAGCATAGCCTGAAGAGACAAAACAATCATCATAACTAGTCACTGATTTTGGAATTATCAGAAAGATAATTGAAAATAACTATAATATTTTAAGGACTTCCCTAGGAAAGGTAAACATATAAGAAACATGGCTAATGTGAGCAGAAAGATGGAAATTCCAAAAAAGAATCGAAATGAAGAATGAATTTGTTAGAGTAGGTAGGTAGATGTGAAAGAGATGAGGGGAGGGAAACAGGGCTCATTTCATCTTGAGTAAATAACATAAGAGCATTCAATTTCATGTGACTAAAAACCCCACCCAAAAACTTGTCTTCTTTAGGGCCAGATATTACATTATTAAACTAGAAGAATCCAGTGTAAGGAATTTAAGGGATTTCTAACTTCAAAACATGGGTAGAGCACTGAGTTAGTTATTTGGGTGACCCCAACTCATTGTAATTTACATTAAGGCTTTAAGCTCCTCCAGGTTTTATTTAGATATTAATGTAAAGTTACTGACATAGCAAAGCTAACACAGGCACACTGAGCCACTGAGCCATGGTCCCAACACCTTAGTAATCACCTCAAATACATAATACATGAGGATCAGGGTTTCCAGACCAAATATACAAACTTGCCATATGGGAAGGTCCAGCCTGTTTCCCCTTTTGGAGGCTGTGAGCTCAACATACCTGTGAGTGTTTCTTCATTTCACTAATAAGGCCTTTGTGCTTTTTCTAATTGTGCCTCTCCACTGAAGTCTTTCTTTCAGGAGACAAGTACCAAGGAATCCCTCCACCTGGTAACACATTTGATAGGATTATCAATAGATTCAATACAGCTAAAGAATTAGTAATTTTGTAGATATGTCAATAGAAATTCCATACTAAAATGCAAAAAGAACAATAAGTTTTTTAAAAATGGAATAGAACATTAAAGAAGTATCAGACAATTCCAAAATACATAACATACACATAATTGGAAAAGTAGAGAAGAAAAAGAGAATAAAAACCTTGCCAAGAACTTTTTCAAAACAGATGACAGATACCAAACCATAGGTCCAAGAAGCTCAGAGAATACACAGCAAGATAATTGAGGGGGGAAAAAAAAGACTAAAGACAAAACCAATGAGACAATCTTGAAAGATGCCAGAGGAAAGGGAAAAATAAAAATTTCTTACACAGGATCAAGTGTTAAGAATTACAGTCAGTTGACTTAGTTTTTAATTGGTTCTTCTACTTATATATGACAGCAGAATCCATTTTGCTACAATTATACAAGCGTGGAATACATCTTATTCTACTTAGAGCCCCATTTTATGGATGTACATGGGGGCAGGATTTACTGTGTTGTTTTCAAATATGTACATGGGAAAACTATGTCAAACTCATTCCATTGTCTTCCCTTCCCTCCATTCTGTTATATAATATACTGCACCTCTGTTGTTCCCCTGCCCTCCCCCTTTATTGTGAGTTAGTTTCCACCTATCAGAGAAAACATCCAACCATTGATTTGAGGGGACTGGCTTACTTCACTTAGCATGATAGTATCCAGATCCATCCATTTGCTGGCAAATGTCACAAAGTGATTCTTCTTTATGGCTTTATTCCCCATCATGTATATATACCACATTTTCTTTATCCATTCATCTATGAAAGGGTACCTAGGTTGGTTCCATAGCTTAACTTTACAATTATTGTAAATTGAGCTGCTATAAATGTTGATGTGGCTGTGTATGCTGATTTCAAGTCCTTTGGGTATATACCAAGGAGTGGAATAACTGGAGTAAATGATGGTTTTTTTGAGGAATCTCTATACTGCTTTCCAAAGTGGTTGCACCAATTTGTAGTCCCACCAGTTATGTAGAGTATACCTTTTTCCCACATCCTCCTCAATATTTATTGTTATTTATATTCTTCATAATTGCCATACTGACTAGAGTTAGACAGAATCTCAGTGTGGTTTTAATTTGCATTTCTCTAATTGCCAGTGATGTTGAAATTTTTTCATATATTTGTTGACCATTCATATTTATTCTTCTATGAAGTGTCTATTCAGTTCCTTTGCCAATTTATCAATTGGGTTATTTGGTTTTCTTCTGGTGTTAAATTTTTTTAGTTCTTTACATATCCTAAAAATTAATGCTCTGTCTGAGATGCAGATGGCAAAGGTTTTCCTCCATTCCGTAGGCTCTCTTCATGTCCCTGATTATTTCATTTGCTGTGAAGAAGCTTTATAGTTTGATGCCATCCCATTTTTTGGTTATTGATTTTACTTTTTGTGCTTTAGAGGTCTTATTAAGGACCCCTAAAGTCAATTCCTGTGCCAAAATGTTGGAATATTGGGCCTACCTTTTCTTCTAGTATGTTCAAGCTTTCTGGTCTGATACTTCAGTCCTTGATACACTTTGAGCTGAATTTTGTTTCATCCCAGGGATGCAATTTTGGTTCAACATAAGTAAATGTAATTTACCACATCAACATACTCAAAGACAAAAATCACATGATTATCTCAATAGATGCAGAAAAATCATTTGATAAAATACAGCATCTACTTATGATTAAAGTACTAGAAAAATAGAAATAGAAGGATCATACCTCAATATTGTAAAAGGTATATAGGATAAACCTAAGGCCAATATCACTCTAGATAAGAAAAAGTGAAAGCATTCCACTAAAAACTGGCATAAGACAGGGGTGCCCCCTTTCACCACTTCTATTCAACATAGTCTTCAAATCTATAGCCATAGCAACTAAGCAAAATATGAAATAAAAGGGATATAAATAGGAAATGAAGAGTTAAAACTAGCTGTTTGCCAACAATATGAACCTATATTTAGAAACTCCCCCCCCAAAATGTACCAGAATACTTCTTGAACCCATAAATGAATTCAGCAGAGTATCAGGATACAAAACCTACATTCATAGGTCAATTGTGTTCCTATAGTCCAATGAAAAATCAGCAGAAAGAGAAATTAGGAAAACCATCTATTTACAACAGCCTCAAAAAAACAAAACAAAATAAAACAAAACGCTGGGAATCAATCTAACAAAAGAGGTGAATGACCTCTACAATGAAAATTATAGGACACTAAAGAAAGAAATTGAGGGAGACCTCCTATGTTTTTGGATCAGCATAATTAATATTGTCAAAGTGGCCATCCTAGCAAAAGCACTATACAGACTCAATGCAATTCCCACCAAAATTCTAATGATGTTCTTCATGGAAATGGAAAAAGCACTCATGAAAATCATCTGAAAAAGCAAGAGGCCCAGAATATCCAAAGCAGTCCTTAGCAAGAAAAGCAAAGCAGGACACATCACAATACCAGACCTAAAATTATACTATAGAGCTATAGTAACAAAATCAGCACAGTATTGGCACCAAAACAGGCAAGAAGACTAATGCAACAGAATAGAAGACACAGAGACAAATCCACAAAAATACAGTTACCTCATACTAGACAAAGGCACCAATAACATGCACTGGAGAAAAGATAGCCTCTCCAACAAATGATGCTGGTAAAACTAAAATCCATATGAAGTAGAGTGAAATTTAACCCCTATCTCTCAGTGAAGACTTCTAATCACAAACCATACAATCAAGAAGAGAATGGAATGAAGTAGAGTGAAATATTTTAAATGTTGAAAGAATCAAATCCTCAACCAAGAATTCTATATTTGGTGAAATGATCCATTTCAAATAAAGGAGAAATAAACACTTTCCCAGACAGACAAAAACTGAAGAAATTTTCCAACAGAAAGATATACAATAATACAAAATAAAAAAAAACTATAAGAGGAGGAATCAAAAAAAAAACCTGGAGTAGGTGTATCAGTTTATGACAAAGTTATCTTCATAAAAAGGAAGATTATTAGGGATAAATAAAGTCATTATATAGTGAGGTGCAATGGTACACGCCTGTAATCCCAGCAGCTCAGGAGGCTGAGGCAGGAGGATTCCAAGTTCAACACCAGCCTCAGCAACTCAGATAAGCTCTAAGCAATTTAATGAGACCCTGTTTCTGAATAAAAAATAAAAAGGTGGAGGGGGCTGAGGCTGTAGCTCAGGGGTACAGCACTTGCCTCTCATGTGTGAAGCATTGGTCATTGCTTAGCATCACATAAAAAAACAGGTAAAAGCATTCTGTCCATCTACAACTACAAAAACAATTTTAAAAAAGAGTTGGAGATGAGGCTCAGTGTTTAAGTACCCCTGGGTTCAATCCCCAGTACCCCCGTGAAAAAACATTACATTATGATAAATGGTTCAGTTCTTTAAGATAATATAGCAATCCTAAATGTATAAGCATTTAACTAGAGCATATTGAAACACATGAGTCAAAAATTGAGAGTACTCCAAGAAGAAACAGATAAATAGATTATTATGGTCAGAGACTGCAACAGCCCTCTGTCAGAATCAAATCGAACAGGAGAAAGTATACAGTTGACCTAAACAACACTACCAACTTGCTATATTGACATTTATAGTGATTTATAGAATATTCCATCCAATAACAGCAGAACATACATTCTCCAGCTCACATTCAATGGTGTATTCTGGGCCATAAAACCTACCTTAATTAACGTTGAAAAATAGGAACCACATAAAATGTGTTCTCAGAACAAAATGGAATTAAACTAGAAATCAATAATAAAAAGATACCTCAAAACTCAAAAAATATTAGGAAATGAAACAATAGGCTACTAGATAAAACATGAGCCAAAGAAGAAGTTTCAAGGGAAAAATTTAAACATTTTGAACTAGATATAAGTGGAAATACAACTTAGCAATTCTCAGGGTTTAGCAAAAAAGGTACTTAAAAGGAAATTTACAACACTAAATGCATTAGTTGGGAAGAAAGGCTTAAAATCAGTAACATAATCTTCTCCCTAAGAAAACTAGAGGAAGAAATTTAAGTATAGAGCAACCAAAAGAAAAGAAATAGTAAATATTAGTACATAAATCAATGAAATTCCCCAAAAGAAAACAATGGAGAAAAATCAATGAGATCAAAAGCAGGTTTTCTGAAAAGTTTGGCAAGATTTATCATCAAGAAAAAGAGAGAGAGAGAGGGAGGAACACAAATTAACAATATCAGAAAGAAAAGAGCATTTATCGCTATTAATTCCATGAATATTAAAAGGATAACAAAGGAATAGTATTGAACAACTTCATGCTTTCAGACTGGATAGCATACATGAAATGGACAAATTCCTGGAAAGATGGAAACTAATGAAACCCATAAAAGCAGAAATAAATATCCTGAAATGCACTATATCAAAGAAATTGTATCAATAGCTAATAAACCTCTAGAAAGGCCAACATCAGGTCCAGATTTTACTGGTAAAATCTTCCAAACATTTAGAAAAGAAATGAAATCAATGTTCCATAATCTCTTCCAAAAAACAAAAGCACAAAGAAGGCTTCCTAAGTTCCATAAAATCCTCATTATTCTAATTAAAAAAACAGATAAAAACATTAAAATAAAGAAAACTAAAGACAAATACATGACATAAACTGGACACAAAATCATCAGTAAAATATTGGCAAATTCCATCTAACAATGTATGAAAGTAGCTGGGCACAGGGGCACATGCCTATAATGCCAGCACTTTGGGAGATTAAAGCAGGGGGATTACAAATTCAAGGCCAGCCTTGGAAACTTAGAAAGACCCTGTGTCAAAATAAGAAATGAAAAGGGCTGGGAACACAGCTTAGAGGTAAAGTGCCCTTGGGTTCAATCCCAGTAATGTGCGTGCACGCGCACACACACACACACACACACACACACGCATGAAAGTATTAGAAATTTGACCAAGTGGAATTTATTCCAGATATGTAAGAGTGATTCATTATTAAAAAACCAAGGTAATCCATCACAATAGGCTGAAGAAGAAAAGGCATAAATCATATAAATTGGCATCAAAAAACATTTGACAAAAACCTACATCCATTTACGATTTTAAAAGAACATTCTAAGCAAACTACGACGAAAAGAAGTTTGAGTTGACAAAGAATACCTATGATCAGCATCATACTTAGTGGTGAGAATCTGGATAAAATAAGGAACAAAGTGTAGATATTTTCTCTCACCATTTGTATCCAATATTTTAACATGAGTTCTAGCAAGTACTATAGAACAAGAAAATTCTATGAAAGGATACATAATAGAAAAGAAGAAATTAAACTGTTGTTATTTGACATATTTATCCATGTAAAAAATTCCATGGAATCCCCAAGGCCTGGGATGGTCTATGAAGTAAAGGCTTAAGGTAGGAGAACACATTAGAATGTATGGATCCATTTCTAGCTCAATATTGATATAGATAGCTACATTTAAAATGTTTATAAATATGTGTTTTTATACTGGTTAATTTACACACACATATTTCCCTCTGTTAGTTGACAAGGCCTAGAGGCAATAACATCCTACTAGCAACAAACACATCTATACCTAGATCTTGATTCTAAAACCATTCTTCAATAGAAGGAAACAGGTATCCTTGTAGCTAATTCTAGAATTTGGGAAGGAGATATGCAAGATGAGCCTGGCATATCCAGTAGTGCCAAAAAGTGAGTATGCAAAAATCAACTGAGCAAAAGAGCATGCTGAAGGGTTAGTCAAGACAGGAGCTCACCAAGGAGCTCCCTGTGATCAAAGCTGGAAAATAAAGTCATATCAGAAAATGACCCAAAGTGTAGCATAAGTATCCTTGGGTCCATATGGTATATATAAATGATCAAGAATAAATAAATGGAGCTGAGAGACATGTCTCTCATACAGAGGAATTCCAAATTATTTATGTAGCTATTTTACCCTCGAGGAGGGTAAGCATAACTCCCCACTCCTGGGATAGGGCTGCATTTTCATTTTCTTACAGTGAGTACAATATGAATGAGGTGAGAGAGTAACTTTATAGTAGAAAAACCCATCATAAACAACCTGAGCCAGATGATCAAGGTTAATACCAAAGTGTTCCACCATATTAGTAATATGCACCTTTGATATGAAGGGATAAGAATGATGCTCTGCCTCCATAATCTTCCTCTCAAAACCCCTAACCCTAGACCATAGAGAAAAGCATCAGGCGAGTCCCAGTGGAGAAAAACTGTTAAAATACCCAACTAGTATTCCTCAAAAATGTTAAAGTCATCAAATTCAAGGAACAGATGCCATCAAAGCCAAAGGAGGCTAAGGAAACAGTATGACTAAATGTAATAAAGTATCCTAGATTGGGTCCTGGATCAGAAAAGGAAAACAATTATGGCAACCAGGATAAAAGATCAACTCCAATTCAAAATAATGCACCAACCCTGTTCACTAATTATGACAATTACATCATGTTAATATAAGATATTAATCATAGAGGAAGCTGAGTGGAATATATATGAGAATCCTCTCCACTATCCTCACAATTATTATGTATATCTAAAATCTAGTCTGAAAAAAGAATATTTTAAAAATATTTTTGAATTGTCACCTTCTTCCTAACACACGGTGTTCTTCTCATCTCTCCTCATTATATGTTCTTAGCCAGACAAGAGCTGCCTCCTCCATTTGACAAAATCTGAGGGATCATTTTTTCTGCAAAGCCCTCTTCGACCTTCTCAGACAGTGTTCATGGTTTCTTCTCTTAATGCCATGAGAATTATCGCATAAAAATGTAGTCCTGCGCTTGCCTCTTGCTGCAGGAGGCTGTGTTCTGTGGCCTTTACCAAGCCTTATTATGCGAACACCACTCCTGCTGAACGATGGAGGCACTCAACTGATATTCACTGCCTAAATGAACAATGAAAGCTCATTTTAGTAATACTTAGGAGTCTTTAAAGCAAGTTCATCTATTTCATTTCATACATTCATTCCATCCACCTTATGTGCAGACAGACAACTGTTTTTCCAGTTAAAATGAATTAATTGAGACACATAGGAGGAAAGATTTTTTTCCTAGTTTACATAACTTATAAGTGCCAGTTAAAAGAACATTTATTTCAGTTCTTACAACTGTTCATCTACTTTTCTTCCCAATATATAGATAGCTGAGGCTCCTCACCTGGGATAAAATCCTGGCTCTATCTACCGCTCTCTCTCTCTCTCTCTCTGATCTTGGGCAAGTTACTAAATCCAGGTGAACTTCAAATCCCTCATATATTTTCATGAACACTAATGATGATATTGACTTCATCAAGTTTTGTGAGGATTAATGATAAAATGTTTGTAAAGAAACCAATAAGCCGGGTAGGGTGGCGCATGCTGGTAATCACAGTGGCTTGGGAGGCTGAGATAAGAGGATGGTGCGTTCAAAGCCAACCTCAGCAAAAGTGAGGTGCTAAGCAACTCAGTGAGACCCTGTCTCTAAATAAAATACAAAATAAGGCTGGGGATGTTGCTCAGTGGTAGAGTGTTCCTGAGTTCAATCCCTGGTACAACCCCCCACATACCTGCTGCCAAAAAAAAAGGAAAGAAACCAACAATTAGTAAGAACTCAATAAATTCCAGCTGCTTTTAATATTTTTTTCATTAATACTAGTGATAGTATAACAAAAGAGTTATTCTTTTAGAATCAACCAATCAACTATACCAAATGCCAAAAAAAAAAAAAAAAAAAATGTGGATGGGCCACAATGTATTTACTTTACTGGGCCAAAAACAGGCTCAAATTTTTAAGTTATCCTCCCACTTTAAAATACAAGCCCAATGGCAAGGGACAAGTCATCTATCCGAGACGGCTATTTGGTCTGTATGGCCTCCAAGTTCCTTTCCACACATACTCTTCTATATTCCTATATTCTTTATTTTCTCTGCAGTCCCCCTAAACACTGCACAATTTTTCAGAGTTTCGATAAAGGTTGGCCGACTGAGGCTTTCAAACTCCCAACACAATCACTTTCGTGTTGCCAACTTTTAGTCAATTTGTGATTTATGGGCATATGGAGTGTTTTTGCACCCCAGAGTTTCCTCTTTGAGTCATGATTTGCAAATGGATATAATAACCCATAAACTGATATCAGCATCAAAACAGAGCCATCCAACTCGAATAGCAAATAGCCTTCAGAGGGAATAAAACACCAGCCCATCAGGAAGGGCACAAGCAAGGGAGTGGGTAACCGCAGCCTTCATGAATTCAGAATGTGACAGTTCAGTCCACGCCTTCTGTCCAGTCTAAGAAACTATGTGTGATGAGGGCTCCATGATCTACAAGATCGGACTCACTCTCCTTTGGCAAGGGAAGCTTGCTGAACAATAGACTAAACTTCAGCACTGCCAACGCCAAATAGGCAAGCCAGTCTGCCTCACTGCAGATCTGTGGCTTGTCTCCACAAAGCAATAGTGATTCTCTTGTCTGTACCAATTGCAGGCTGCATATGGGTAGCCTAATGCTGTAATGTCGGACCAAATTCTCCACAGATGAACTGGAAAATTTCCTCACTCATTCAAAAATATGCCAGCCAGCTGTCAGGTCTCCAGGACTCCTTCCCTTGCCCAGATCACCAATGAACAGACGGCATTCGCCACAATGATTAGGCTATGTTTTCAGTTCAAAGCCTTTTCTCCCATCTAATGATTTAATCCATTTTTCTTTCTTCAAAATCTCTGGAGAATGGTATTAGGAATTTTGTGACTATGAGGATTCTTTAAGAAGGCAACTGAGAAATCTGCTGGACCTACCATGGGGTTAGGAATAGAAAGGTCTTTCTCTATGAGCTATTCATTGGCCATGACCCCATTCCATGCCAATCATTCTTCCAAGCTGCCCAGTAGAGGACACCTTCTTTTGCCAATAAAGACAGGGAATTGGGAAGCAGATGCCCACTCACTAGCTACTTGACTGTCACCACCAATAAAGGATACAACATAATTTTAGGGGACTCCCAAAGCCAAGACACAACATTTAAATAGAACAGGAAACAAGTGATAAATAGACTCAGAAGAGGTAAGAAAGGAGGGAAGAGCCAATTTCATTTGCATTTATGAAATATGAGAATGTTGCTCAGTCTCAAAAAAAAGTTTTTGCTTTTACATATTTAAATGATTGTAGAGAATTTTGAAAGGTCACCCATGTGTGGGAGCTGTTTTTTGTAGTTTGTTCTTCCTTGAGTGTTCCAGCTGAGTAAAACTGATTCAAAAACATCTGAGAGTATCCATTCACAGAGTCTTTCTTTAGAGATTTTGAAAAACCCAGTTCTTTCTGAATGCTTGTCTTAGCGTTCTTCCTCCTCCATCTGTCCAAGTGATTCTTTCCAATGAACATGAGCTTTGGGGTTAAACAGACCCAGACTCTGAAACTGGCTTTGTCATCTCCAGTGTGCAAGCCATTTAGAAACTCATTTTTTCATAGCCTCAATTTCCTCATCTTAGAGAGTCACCGTGGGACTTCTACATGTGCCATCAAAGCTCTGGTCCAAAACTTGTCAATGACATCCCATGAAACTATATAGTCTACGAGGCCTGCTGAATCTGGTCCCTGCCTACCTCTTCACCCCATCTCAGCACATTCTCTTCCTAACACATTGTGTCAGGGACTCTGGCTGACTTTTAGTTCCTATCAAGGTCTCTCAAGGCTTTCTCATATCCAGTCTTCTCCACCTGAACAAACTTAATTCATACTCTTTAGGTTTTATCCTAATTTCATTTCCTCAAAAAGATCTTCCCAAAACACTGTAAGAAATAGGTTCTCTTCTTTGCCTTTCCATGACACCTGTGAGCTTTCTCTACAGCTCCTTTATAACATAAATTTATGTTTCTTATTACCTTATTCCCTCAAGGAGGTAAATACTATGTCTGCTTAGATTTCTTTCCTCAAAACTGTTACTTTGACAAATTAGTATTCATCATTCTTTAGTGATAGTGCTCAGACCTCTTAGGTTTGCCTCTGTGTACAGTTCCTTAGCACCCTGTGCTTTCCTTCTGGAATCTTCAAAACACTCTAATTACTTGGCCATTGTCTCAATTGCCCAATGTACTTACAGGGTCAGAGTCTGTCTTGTACTATGTCCACACTGCTAAACATAGTACCTGGCACTTAGAAGATGTTCAATAAATGTTAGCTCATATCTTCCCCTGTTTTACTATTAATTATAAATCATATTAGCTCTTAATTTTCCTGAAGTCTTCATACTAATGCTTCCTTTATATCAGGATAAAACCCATACACAGTCTCTTTATTTTCTCTAAGTCCTTTATTCCTTTCCACCTCAGAATTAGTTTATGAAAATCTAGAATTACCTTTTCAGATGCATTTCTGGAATATTAAATTCAAACAATGTGCTAAAACAGAACAGCAGATGTGTAGAATGTGAAGTGAAAGTGCCCACCTGATTTGCCTTTGTGGTTTAGGGTGAGTAAGCAATTATACATATAAGCAATTTTTTAGTAAATAAGACCCAAGTGGTTTGTGGGCAGATTCTGATTAATTATCTCTACTAATTTTACATTTTACATTTACATCTTGTCTTCTTTAGCATTTATATTTTCTTCTTTCCTGACATCTCTGTAGCAGCCTAGTTTTTACTTTCTGTATCTTCTAGCAGTGCGTTTTTGTTTTCTAAATAGCAAACCCAAGGTGTTTATCCTGGTTTGCCTTTTCTACTGGAAATCCTTTGCTAAGCGAAATCCCTAACCAATAAAACATATACCTAAGGGTCTTATTGTAACATGACCAAACCCTATCAAGCAGCTATCAGAGAAACAAGACCACTAAGTGTTCTAGCCATACCAGAAATAAAGGGTATGAACATCTACAGAGTACAAACAAAATTTTTTATTTCTCTACCAGAGAGTTTCCTTGTTCACATTCACTGTAAAACTCTGAGCTTTGGCAATTAAATAATAAAGTCATAGTCTTCTTGATCATCTTATTATAATTATTCATAAGTATTACCTTTCATATCCCTGATTAGAGTTTTCTCCCCTCAAAAAATTATTCTATTTAGTCCCAAGCAAAATTAAATTACCCTAAATTTTGGGAAACTGTGTGACGATCAATCACAGAAATGCTATCCAAAGAACAATAGCAATTCTATAATCGCAAAGAGTTAATTATCCAAACACTTGCAGAATATTCAGATGTCAGAATAATAGACCAAATTTATTGAAATGAAACAGCTTTGAAATGTTTAAGCTCTCTCAAAAGCACAAAAACATTTAGGTTTTAATAAGCTTTTAACATCATATCTCTTCAAGAATTAACAGCATGTAAAACAGCCACATATCAATTTTCTCGGCTAAATATAAAGGCGTTTTTAAGAGGTTGCCATAGGGAAAAATGTAGACCCTGCTGATATGGGAAAGTCTGGATACTCATTGCTGACTTCAGCAATAGGCAGATATAGTTTTTGAAATAAAGGTGTTGTTGAAGTTAGAAAGAATTTGACAACATCGCAAAGTTCATTCAATGGTTTCCCATATAGAAGACTTATATTTTCCCTCCTCCTCTTCCTGTCCTCTCTATCTGTCACTTACACATTGCAAACAAACCTACTCTTCTTGTCCAAGAGTATAGATTTTAGTTCTTACAGTGCAACATTGGGCAAGGCACTTAAACTTTCTGAACATTAACTCCTCATCAAAACAAGGCTCATAGCTGTCTTGCAGTATTGTGGATTAAGCAAAGGATGAAAAATTCTTAGCATAAACCTTGCACATGTTAAGCCAAATAAATTATGGCAACTTTCATCCTTCATTTTAAGGAAATAAAAATATACACATTTCTTATTATCTCAGGGCTTTAAATGTGCCCTTTTGATCACTCCTCATGGCATTCGATTGTATAAATCTCAAACAAATCCATTACATCAGTTCTAAAAAGTTTTTGCAGTAGTAGTTCACAAAACTGAGAGTCATCACTTAAAAGGAAATTATATTTATATATATCATATATGTATGTATATAACATGGTATATATATTATAACTATTTACATATATATGTGTATGTGTGTATATATGTGTGTTTGTGTGTGTGTGAAATATCATGGATGACCTAAAATAAAAGTATGGTCACCTGAGCACTAAAGTTCAAAAAATTGATTACTAAATGTAAAATTCTGTCTCTTCTGGTGATTATTTACAATGCATTTGCAAAGACAACTGCAAATTTGGTCAATTTGGAAATCTTCTGAATGAGTTGGAAGTTTTTAAAAGTTGCCATCCAAAATAGTTTAGGACATTTTCATGCCAATTTTTAAAATCATTTTGAAAATTAAAGAAGTTTTGAGTCTTCAAAGTCCTTGTGGATTCCTTGGGGGGAAATGCCAGTTTGAAAACCAAGTTTCATAGAAAGATAATTTTGGTGAATGTATTTCTAGAGAGCAGATTCATTTGCAGAAGCTAGAGGTGAAACAACTTAACAGGACCACATTTCACAATAAGTATCTTTATCCCTAGTATTGAAAACACATGTTAAATTAGTAAAATGCAGTGCTTTGAATAAAACAGATTAAAAGGAATTAGGAAAACAAAACTCACATTTTCTTCCTAATTTTGACTCTGTTCTATGTGTTTTTTCAATCATTGTTTAAGAAGTTTCCTACAATCCCTCCAGGGTCATATGAAAGGTTATTTAGCTATGTCAGATAATATTTTAAAAAAATTATCTGGCCATGTGTAAGGAAATAGGGGATAGCTGGCACTATGGTGGAGCCAAGAGTTCCTTATGATAATAAGGTGGTAGCCTCTACACAATTCCAAGGGGTCATCAACATAGAACAATATAAAGTTCGTGTTCCAGATCTCCTAATTCTTCAACAAACCAGAATTTTAGATAAAATATGATTGCTTAATTCAATAACTATTTCTATTTTAAAAACTACAATTCACCTACAGACTCAAATGGTGACTATCAATATTTAGATAAATTAAGGAACCTGGGTTGCCTTATCTCTCACTCTGCACAAAAGTCAACTCAAAATGGATCAAAGACCAAGAAATTAAACCAGAAACTATGAAACTGCTAGAAGAAAATGTAGGGTCACCACTCCAGCAAAAAAAATCTCAGCAATGATTTTCTCAGTAAGACCCCGAAAGCTCAGGAAATAATGCTAGGAGTTAATAAATGGGACAGTATCAAATTAAAAAGCTCTGCACAGCAAAGGAAACAAACAATTAGGAATGTGAAGAGAGAACCTACAGAATGGGAGAAAAATCTTTGCTAGCTACTTTTCTGAAAGAGAATTAATATCTAGAATATATCACAAACTCAAAAAACTTTAATACCAGAAAAACAAATAACCCAATTAATGAATGGGTGAATGAATTAAGCAAACACTTCTGAAAAGAAGAAATACAAATGGCCAACAAATACATAAAAAATGTTCAATATCATTAATAATTAGGGAAATGAAAATTAAAACTACACTGAGATTTCATCTTACCAGTCAGAATGGCAATCATAGAGAACACAAATAATAATAAATGCTAGAGAGGCTGTGAAAAAAACACTTTTGTACTGTTGGTGGGATTTTAAATTGACACAACCATTATGAAAACCAGTATGGTGATTTGAGGAACCACCTAGTCTTTTGAGGAACCACCATATGACTCAATTATATCATTCTTCAATATTTATCCTAAAGAATTAGTCATCATACTATAGCAATACATACATATCCATGTTTATAACAACATATTTCACAATAGCCAAACTATAGAGCCAGCCTAGGTATCCATCAACATAAGAATGGATAAAGAAAATGTGGTATATATACACAATGAAATTTTATTCAACCATAAAGAAAACCAAAATTATGTCATTTGCAGGAAAATGGATGGAACTAGAGACCATTATGTTAAAACAAATAAGTTGAACTCAGAAGGTCAAGGGTCATATGTTTTCTCTCATGTGGAAGCTGGAGAGGAAAAAGGAAAAGAAGGAAGCCAGGAATTTCATGAAAATCAAAGGGAGATCAGTAGAGGAAAAGGACCAGGGGATGGGAAAGAAAGAGGGAAGGGGAAGTGCTGGGGAGTGATATTAGCCAAATTGTATTGTTATATTCTTTGCATGTACAAATATGTAACAGCAAATCCTACCATTACATACAACTATAATGCACCAATAAAAAAAAGTGGGAGAAAAAGGAATCTGCATTGTACAGAATAATGCGAGTTGAAAGAAATCTATGGGCAACTTATCTCTATTTTCTTTTGCTCATACCTGTCACTACTGAAAATATTTAGCTAAGTTTATTTTTTATGGAAATTTGTATTGGCAGGGATTCAATTTATTGTAATAATAATATAAAAAGTCACCAAGCACAGGCACACTTTTAATTCCAGTGACTCAAGTGGCTGAGGCATGAGGATTGCAAGTTTGAGTCTAGTTTCAGCAATTTAGCAAAACTCTGTCTTAAAGAAAAAAAAAAAAAAAGACTGGAATGTAGCTCAGTGGTAACACTCACAGGTTCAATCCCCAGTACAAAAAAAAAAGGAATATATAAAAGTTCATGAAGAATATTTCATTTGATTGGCAGGTAGGTTGCTTACCAATTTTCACATTTGTGAGTTGCAGAAACTAAAATTGTCAGAAGCTATGTAGTGTTGCAAAAGTTAAAGAAAAAGAAAAAACAACAACTGTTCGGTTGATAATGAGTCTCAAAAGCTAGAGTTCAGTCAGGGCTCTTCATGGCACTAAAACCACTAGGGGCTCTCCACTAAGGCATGGCAGCGACTTTATTTTATTGGTTGCCAACTGTTATATGAATCATCCTCTAACACTTTGCCATCACTAACAATATCATTGCTGACAACTTTGGAATTTATATTTACAGCTCATTTCTCTTAACCTAATTCTATATATTTAAATCCATGATGGCCAACTAAACATCTCCACTTAAAAATCCAACAGAATTTTCAAACTCTACAATTCAGATCCGAGTTTTGTGGTTTCCATCACCTTGATATCTCCCAAATCCATGGTCTTGTCTTTTTCTGCACTGTTTAAGCTTTCTTCATTTTGACCCACCTCACTGGAATAACTTGCTCTCCTGAAATGAGCTTGCCGTCACCCATAAAGATTCCTCTGGAAGTTTAATTGAATTATGTTAGTCCTTTATCTAAAATTCACCCATTTTGAATTCAGGTAAAGTCCAAACTTGTGACCACGACCTACCAGATCATTCATAGGTTGGCCTCAGTTTATTGCTTTAGTCACATCACTCCCCAGCATTGCCCCTCAATCCTCTATGCTTTGATCATTCTGAACTTCCAGTCCAATTGACCAGGGGACACTGGGTCCCTGTGAGTCAGACATGGAGTGGCAAGCCGATGCAATTTCAACCACGTGGACAAAAATAGGAGTAAGGATAAATTTTCAAATAAAAGTAAGAGGTGTTATTAATAGAAGATAGTGCTTATCTCTTCTGCTTCAAATATATTTGGACATGCAGATTCCAAATACATACAGACAGACAGAGATTCTGTCACCTAACATTACCCCAATGGTGAGGCTTCCCTACTGAATTTATAGACCTAGCTACATACAAAGGCCTAGGTGTAATGTGTTTGCACCAGCAGTATTTTCTTTAGAATATTTGCTCTCCGAGTGTGTCTGTTCTCTCTCATTTCCACCCATTTATAATGTTGCTCTCTCCTCCTAGGAATCTTATTCTTCTTTTTTGATGGTCCATTTATTTCTCAAGATTTGACTCAAGTAATACTCCCTCAAGGAAAACTTTTGTTCCTCTGGTCTTAGATGCTCCTCACATGAGCTCCCATATCATTTTGTTCCCTTTCGGGACAAGAGCTGAAAGGAATTTATTTATATGTGGACAAGAACTAATATTTATTCCAAAATCCTGGCTTAAGAGTTCAATGAATGTTTGAAGAATGAAGAAAAAAGAGTGACAATTTTGTATTTAACAAAAGGCAGCTAGCAATTCAGATTTTTCCATCTAATATCCTAGATTTTACTTTCTAATGAAAGGTGTCTACTGTCTCCTTCCCAAAACTCAGTCAAGATACCTTATCTCCTTAAATAAGCAGAAGCAAGCTGCTAGGTGGCCCACAGAACCTTTGTCTCACTGTATGAGTTGAGAGGCTAAAGAGTATGAGACCCACTAAACCACCACAATAGCATGACTGCAGATTATCTCAACAATGGTGTCTAATTGTCCATTATAGCCAAAGGTTGTTTAAACTGGATGAGAGTTAAAATGAATTATAGCCTTCTTAGTGTTGAGGAGCTCAGTGATCACTGCCTGGAATGATTCTGATGTCTTGATGTTTCTCAACAATACAAACCACCCATCAAGTCACTAATTGCCATGTTCTGTGGAGGTCTCTGGAGAGAAGCCAAGAAACAGCAATCACTGGCCCTTGTGTGTTCCTAAGTGTGCTTTCCCTAGAGATTGCAATTGTCACAAGCCACCTTGATCACTGGAGATGCTTGAGGTGTCTTCTTGCTTTCAATATGTCAGGACTTTAACAGAAACACAATATCATACTAAATTCAATGCCATCTTTTGGATACTTATAAGAAAGCAAAATAAAATGAGCAATTAAAAATCTATGAAGGTCAATTGATTTCCTCTACTAGCAATTATGCCTTATAATTGAGACAGGAATTGGCATTTTACAAAGCCAATGATTGACTAGGATTTTGTGCTTACAGAACCCCAGTAAGTTTAGAGTTTGGGTTTGGACAAAGACCAACAGTTGGGCAAAATCTGAGAAGCCTCTCCACAGCCTTTCATCTGAAGCTGGCTTGGTGAGCTCACAAGGTTTCTGACATTTCTCCCAATCCAACCAGGTTGGAACCCCACTGTAATCAAAATTCACAGTGTTCCAGAACCTAGACTTTGGTTCTCATTAAAAACCCAACAGACAAAAAAAGTCCAGGAGGCCTGCTAGCCAAACCTTTTCACACGGCAGGGAAGGTTTGCTTTCAGTTTTATTTTTAAGTTAGCAGACTAGGTCGGGACTCATTTTGAAGGCTGATGAAAGACTGAAAGCCCATGTTTCATCTTCTGATTAATCCAAAATTAAACAATTCAGAGATTTTGATCAGTCTTTTTCTTTTAAACATATATGCCAGATAATAAATAGCCATCTCTAGTGCACATAGCAGGATGCATTATATTTGCTGGCAGGCTCTTTTTGGACCATCCTTAGGCCTATTCTAAGATCAGATAGTAAATCATAATTTCCTTTTAAGAGATTGTTACAATTTTCACCTCTTACTAAACTGTGTGTGTGTGTTTGTTTTTGTTTTTGTTTTTTACTTCTTGGACATTACCTACCTGCTGCTCATATTCTCAGTAATAATCTATCTTACTTGTAAAAAAAATCTTTGATGAAGTAGATTTGTGATTTATGTAAGCCTTGTAGTACATGAAAGGGAAAAGGAATTACGCATATACTGCAAGGCTCATTAGTTGCATTTGAGTTAAACATAAATCTTTGGAGAATAACAAAGTATTTTGCATTTTCCAAGGTTTTTTTTTTCCCCCTAAATCAAGACTTGAAAATTAAAAGACTTTTTAAATAAAAGATAAGCAATGCTTTAGGAAATGAACCAAACTTCAATATACTGAGCAAGAACATGATGTTTCAGGGAGATAAGTACCTGGCCAACTACACAAAGTACCTGTGACTGTGACCATCCTGCTCACCTGCTTTTAATAGCCTCACTTTTTGTGACCAGCTTTGTCCTTTTTGGCTCTAGTCCTTCTGACCTCTCTCCCCATATACTGCCCTTCAATCTCCAAGACTTCCAAGCAAAATAAGAAACTTCATCACTCGGGGCTCCATGAGACTTTGCCTTTCCCATCTTCATAAGCCACACTGTGCATTGTGATTACTTGCTTCTGTTGATGGCCACCTCAAAGACTGATCTTCCCAAGGATCAACACTTCATTGTCTTTTCATTCTCACCAAATAACAGAGAACCTGGCATATTTCTTTCACATATTCTACTTCTTATTTACATCTGTAAAATATTCTCTGCAAAGGAATATTTTGAGGTGCTTTATAGAACAGAGGTATTTACAGTTTGAAGGAAAAATAGATACTACCATAAATACAAGAGGACAGAGGAAATATAAGAGGTGATTAGTCAGAGCCCCCACACAGTTGTGAGAGTATATCAGTGAAGATCTCAGCAGGAGTCTGATGGCAAACTCCAATTGAATCCATTAAGGAGAGTTTAACAAAGAGACTATTTCCAAAGGTATTGGGAATGTTTAAGAATTGTAGAAAAAAAATAAGTTGGTAGTGAGGTGCCTCCAGGAAAAAAAAAAAAAAAAAAAAAACAACTTCTCTGGTAGTTTTTACTGCTCCTGGCCTAAAGGGAATATGAGGGAATTGGTAGTAATATGCAGAAAAAGAACTCCATGGAAAGGGCCACCTGATAAGAGCTATGGAACTATTTTACCAGCACTATACTAAGTGCTATGATGGAATATTTAAAAAAGTTGAACCTCATCTCTTTGCTCATGCAATTTTTAGCCTAATATAAGAGAAAGGTCATCAGTAAGCAAGGATAATGCAATGTGTAGTAGGAGTTAAAATAGAAGTAGTTCTAAGGAAAACTCAGATATGAAGGATTAAAGAAGGCTTTCCAGAAACCAAGACCTCACAAACAACAATCACACTGTGTAAGATCTTAAAGAACAGTAATTCACACTGATCTTAATCTATGAAGGAGGTAAATAAGGAAACTGAGGAGCAAGAAGAGCATGTGACTTGCCAAGGTCACTCAGCTAATTAGAAGGGAGCTCAATTCGAACCTAGACAGTCTGGCTCCCTGGTGTGTGTTCTTAACTGCACACTGCACTAAGTCTTTTTGAGTTGCCAAGACAGAGGAGAGAGGAGAGACAGCAGGGTTCCAAAGAAAGGGTACAGCAAAAATAAAGACCCTGAGGCAAAGTAGGACTTTAAGCTTCTGAGAAACTAATTGATCACATTGTATTATTTTTAGGCAGAAAATAAAAGAGCAAACTCTGCTATAATGGGGATATTGGGTTGAAGCAAAGCAAACAAAACACAGGCAACTGTTTCATGCAGCCAGCCTACCTGTTTAAGTCCTTTGGGACATGTGTGTCTTGTAAAATTATAGATGAATACTGCTCTAAGCAAACCAAAGACTGTTTTAGGTTTGATCCCTATATGGGTCATCACTCATTTTCAGGGCCAAAAAAAAAAAAAACCACATCAAACTAAACAGTATTAAACATGCATTCTCTGATTATGAATGTGACTCAAAGAGGGAATCAGACTTCATTTAGAACAAACCCATTTGCAGAAGGTTCACACAACCTCAGTGTTTCAGAAGCTAAAAGAACTTTTGTCTGATCAAATCCATGTGTAGCAATGAGGAAAATATACAAGGACAATTCCAAAACCCCTCCTCTATAAAGAATATTCAAAGAGGATTATAGTTTTAAAAAAGTGTGAGCTGGTCCTTTCATCCTCACATCTTTGAAGGGCTGTGCAGGAAAAGGGGGTGGTGAGGCTAGATCAGGCATTTTTGCACATAGTATCCACAGGGAAATCTAAATCTATAACCATCATCATAAAATGAAACAAGAAGAAAATCAGAAAGGAATGAATGAAGGGCAAGTGATAGCCAAGGGGCTCACAATAATCAATTATTAAAATGCCTTAAAAGAGCAAAGAAAATGCTTATCAGATCAGCAAAGCACCTTTTAATAAATAATATGATTTGGGTTTAATTAATGGCCTAATTACAGTTTTACCCAATAGGCTTAAATGCTCCAAAGGAACAGTTTGAGTCTCTTTGGTAGATAATCTGTGTTTTAAAAAATGTTCTAATTACATATTTGCTTGAGTAAATAATGTGCATTTTACAAAACTGCCTAATGATATATTTATGTGACTATATTTACCCAAATGGCCTCTCATTCTGTACTAATGGAGTTGGGATTACCATTCCTGGGAGACGTGGGAAAATGGGAAGGCTCCAGCTTTCACCTAACACCCCTGTTATTCTCACATTGCTGTGATTGCTCTCCACCCAAAACACACCACTGAAAGCATATGACCCACTTATTCATCATCAGTTTAAACAGAAAAAAGAATTCTTCCTCAGCCTTTTATGTAAACACATTTTGCAGAAAGGGTACAGACTTGAAAAATGAGTATTAATACTGTATAATGCTCCATTAAAAGTAGATAATGAGACTGTGACCAAGGCAGAACATTCAAGGTTTAAGTAGCTGCATAATTTATTCTGTTCTTTATATAGTATCTTACAATGCTTTACAAAGAATCAGACTCTATGCAGTGGCATCAAATTGCTATATCATAGAAAGGCTGAGTATGAACCTCCCAGCATTCTGGTAGCATGCACCCATTCATGACTTTTAAATCATTTTCATGTATTTTGGGGATATAAATATAGGGAGATCATATGCGTGTCTGTTAATAAAATTGCACAAAAGCACTGAAAAGTTCCAGGTCATGGTTTCCCCCATAAAATCTGATTCAGCAGTCATTTACTATTTAAAATTAGATATGCTTCATGCACAAAATAACCAAAAGATTTCATATAAAATTTATCCAGAAATTGCAATTACTTGAAAATTAAAAATAAAATTATATGATTCGGAAATTCCACTTCTAGATATATTTCCAAAAAGTTCAAAGCAAGATCTTGAAGAGATATTTGCACACCCATGTTCATAGCAGAAGTGTTCACCATAGCCAAAAAGTAGAAGTGACCCAAGGATCCATTGATAGATTAATAGACTTTTAAAAAAATGTGGATGCAGTATAATATCATTAAGCCTTAGAAAGGAAAACAATTCTAAAACATTCTAAACAAGAATGCTTTGAGAAAAAATGTACCACAAGAAATTAGCCAGTCACAAAAATACTAAGGTCATATGATTCTACTTATATGAGGTATCTAGTGTAGCCACAGTCATAGGATCAGAAAGCAGAATGATGATTGTCAGGGGCTCCGGGAACAAGAACGTAAGAAACTATTCTTCAGTAGGTGCAAAGTTTTGGTTTCACAAGATGGGAAAGGTCTGGCAATTAGTTTCACAATTACATGAATATAATTAATACTACTGCACTGTGCTCCTATGCTTCCTTTACCAAAATAGTTTTTAACTCAATTAGATCTTTAGGATACTCCATATGTATTCAAAGTTATATTCCTTCATGTTCATTAAGTATTTGCTATATAGTAATAGCCTGTGACACAGAGGTGGCTTTCATACAATTCTGAGTTACATTAACTGTGCTTTATTTTTATATTTTATTTAATTTCTATAATCACCATTTAGAAAGGAATGCTATTCCCATTTTATAGATGAAGAAACTAAGGCACAGGTGTGTTAAGAGACAGTTGGAACTTCAGTTCATGACCTGGAAATCTGAGCTGAAGGTCAAAAACTCAACTAGAACATATTCTCAGTCATCTCTAATTTGTGTTATAAAGCCCAGAGACAAACACAATCACAGTCTGGTCCCAAACCTCTCTTCAGGAAGACAGTGTTCAGTGTCCCTACCTAATAGGAAAACCGAGTTGGACAAGAATTCATTCTCATTCTCCTTGGTTATTAAAACAATGTATCATCATGACCATGACAAACATTTCTTAAGAACTTAATTTGGGTCAGATATCGCATCTCTACTGCGCCCTCTGGGAGTTTGCTATCATCTCCTCATTTTATAGATGAAGAAATTGAAGGTTAGATAATTGGAGTAATACACTCACTTTCACCTACTTTAGAAAAGTTAAGATCAGGATTCAAACCCAAGCCTATTTCACACTTAAGTCAGACTCCATCATTACTCACTGTGACTTTCCACCTGGTAGGCAATAATTACAGCCAACTGGTTGGGAAGGACTGTAGGACACAGTAGGAAAGGTAGGAAGAATAAACTGGCTATCTAAATCCCAAAAAGTGGAGAAAGGGCTTTATTACACAATCAGACAGCAAGATCCTCCCAGGTATCAAGCTCAGATTAGACAAGATTTATTCTGACATATGGCTAGCTGGTTCACACTGCCCATGCCTCAGATGGAAGGCAATCAAAGTTGCAATCAAGATATGTGTGACACTGTGATCACACTAACACCACATGAGTATGGGTCACAATTGTGAAGAAGCAATGATAGCAGAACTCAGTTCCTCTCTAGGCATATTTTGTAAACAAAACTAGAGAAACTCTACAAAATTTGAGCATGAGCTATCAGTCAGATACTACAATTAAGGTGTAGATATTCATGTACAGCAGGATTCCTTCTAACTGGCTTGACCCAGGGAAGAAACATAGCATTTGTATTTCTAGTCATTCCATGGACAAGGTAAGACAATTTACTAAAACACACACACACAAAGAAATCATGAAAGTAAAGAAAAAAAATAGGTGAAAGAATAAAATCAATAAGATTACCATCCCATAATCCAATAATAACCTATAGACATTAAGCTCCCCAGAGGCCAAAGCAAAGTAGAACGTATGGCAGGTTACACAAGTCAGTCGGAATCTAATAATCAAGAAAACAGATTTGGCTGATTTTTATGTGTAAAATAATTTCTGCTCTGACCCTCATAAAAAGGATGCTTTGTGCACACAATATTTTCAACAACATCCCGAGAGAGATAGGTATAATAGTGAGTTTCATATGACTGAATTACCATTGAAGTCAAGGGCAGAGTCCCTTACTTTTAAAAACAGAATGCATAAAAAACACAACAATCACTGTGCTGGTCACAGTGGGCATCCCTCTTGGATGATTCAGAAGGCATTCTAATAATTGCGGGGACTCAGGGCCCTCATTACGGGCACTAATTGTATTTTAGTATAATTGGGCAAAATTGCTACTTGAGAGTTCAAGCTGATAGAGTGCCAGATTAACTCATTTTCACCTTAATAAATGTGTAATTATTTATTAAAATTCTGAATTCCACTGCTGATGCCCTTATAAATTACGTCTTCTTCTGGGCACCACCTCACAGAGCTCTGATGATCCCATTGCTCAGACCAAAAGACTTGTGATTCTCAATTGTAGAGTCAAGATATTTATTTATAGTGCAGACCCCAAAGCACTAAAATTCATTCATTTCCCTCTTCTATTCCAACAGCATCTGAGGCGGCTTGCCTGCAGGAGTGCAGCGGCAGCACCATCTGTTTACTCTGGCCTTGTTTGCCTGGATCAAGGAGGAAATTGAAGGCACTAAGCTGAATTTTTCAGAAACTTTGCAGTAATTGAAAAGAGAGTGATAAAGAGAGAGGAGAGAAAGCTGTTTGGCAACTTAATTATACTGGTCACTCCATGGGCTGCATAATAAAGCTGAGGCGTATTTTTGAAATAGTACCAAGCTGAGAGAGTACCATAACTCCAAGCACTTTGTAAAGGAGCCCATCCACTCAAGTCGTCATTTATAATTAGTATGTGAAACTCAGCCCCATCGTCATTTATTATTGAAATTGCCTGAAGGTGATCTCCAAAACAACTTCATCTTTTGATTTACCTCCCCCTCCCCTTTCTCAAAGTAGTAAATGGAATTCATGGGATTAGCCTCTTAGGAGTAAATAGGCAGAGATGAAATGCAGTCATGAGTTGATGCTTGGCAGGGCCTGGAAGGGAGGTGCCAAGAGGACCTGGGAGGATCATGGGAGAATTTATTGGAAAGATCCTCTGTTCCCAGATGAGAGCAGGCTTCAATGGTTTCTCTCAAGTTTTATTGCACATTAGCAGAACCATATGCTCTGCTCGTGTGGGCAGCACCTGGGGGGAGTGCATCAGCTTCAGACTAAAGTGGAAACAGGAAGTTTCTGTTCAGAAAACCAGACCAAGTATGACTGCAGAAGCTGCCCTGTTCTTAACTTCTACAAAGTACATTTCTTCATTTCTTCAGAGTCTATTTTTGAGTTAGGTTTTTTCCATTCTGTGTCCACCAAGAGAAGAGAAGGGAAGAAAGAAACCTTTCTATTACTCCAAAATGCACAAAAGAGTCTCTTTTGTATACGAGGATGGGAGATGCTTGGAAGGAAGGGAAGAAAGGAGAGAAGAGAATGTTCTTTTCCAGACTCAAAAATTGTTTTTTTTAATCAAATCCCAATCAAACTGAATATATTTAAGTCATTAGCCCCAGAGCCTGCCTGTTTGGACTAAATATTTTGCCCTTGGATTAAATCTATGTTACAGAAGCTGAATTTCTTTCAGCCAACCAGAAAAATCATGACAGGCAAAACTTGGTATCACATCCATAGAGTGAAAGGCACAGAAAACAAATTCTTCAGGTTTAAATGAGAAATCCTGCAGCATGCTGTGTCCCAGCTCAAAACTATGCCATTTTTGGCAGTCCTGAATTGTAAATTGACAGTAGAAATAAGCCGTGCTTGTCTCTGCTACTCATCCTGGTGCCCGTCCTGGCTGCCTGACCTTTGCGCGGCTTCTCTCCACAGCTTCAACTGTGCCATCACAAAGCAACTCAGCTCACTCATTGGAGCTTTCAAACTGCTGTTCCTGGCATGATCCCATTCTCTAGTCTTTCCTGGCTCCTTTCTCACCATCGAAACTTGCTGTTTGGTTTCCTAACTTCTTAGGAATAGAAGACAAATGAGAATTTGATTACATACTGAGATAAAATGCAAATGTGTTACACTCTCTGAAACAGATTTATAGTTAACAGAGGCCTCAGTGCCTTAATTCATGGAAGAGCCTATTGGTGGAATTAAGGGAAACATGGCAGTGTGAAAGGATGTCTATTTGCACAGTAATGTCTTCCAGCCTACTCCAGAAAACCAAACTTTATCAGTCAAGGCGATGCTGGCTGCAAGTAATGACATCTTTATCTCAAATAGCCAAAATAAATGCATACTTGTCACCCCATGGAAGAAGTCCCAAGCACCATCAAGGTAAGGGCTGTCCTTATCTCTAAACTCTGCACAATTCAGCATGGTCTCTCACACTGTCCCCATCCAAACCCTCTCATGTTGACAAGATGCCCACCATAGTACCAGGATCCTATAGACATAAAAACATTCATAAGAAAAGTAGATATCTTGACCTATATACCTTGATTTACCAGAGAAACAATATATGACATTGACCAACAATAATCTTCGCACATATCACTGGTCAGAATAAGTTCATATACTCCCTCCTAACCCAGTAATTGTCAGTGGAGACATGCTGCTTATACCTGTCTTACACAACACAGATGCAATCTTGTAGTCACTTAAGAAAAGACAGGAATCTCAAACCAAATCAAGATTCTTTATTGAGTCCAGTAGAACTCGCCTGTCAATCTGCTCCTGTGCCCTTAATGTACTTTGGTTTACATTATCATGCCTTTCCTTCTGCCCAAAGCTTTACCAATTTGAGCTTTATGAATTGCACTAGAAATAAAAGAGAAGGAAAAGAGGAATTAGAAGACAAGACAAATGGCATAATCTGAATTTTGAATTTTGTAGAGTGTAAGATATTTTATTACATAATTGCCCATTTCTTATAACCATTGGCCCTTAACAGTAACTCAAAACACAGACTTAAGTCACATTGAGAGCCGTTTGTAAGGTACAAACTCCTAAGAAGTTGCCCAAGTTCCACTGTGCTGGTAGTATAAGAATTGGAAATGACATTTTAGGCAGTACTGACAAGTCAAAGATACCAGCAATAAACAGTGAAGATGATATTTTTTTGCAAGTTGAAAAAAGCAGAAAAAAAATACTATCAGCTTTCATTTCATTGATCTAGAATGAAGAAAATCAGCAATGTCCACAGCATTAAATATTAGCTACACTTTTGAGTGGATTCAAATGATTAAAAGTGAAGTGAAACATGAAGCTTTTGCTGAAAAGTAAGTTCCTGGGCTCACCTGGCAGGGGCAGAGCCTTGGCCTGTCTTTCCGCCGGCTAAAGAACCTCCTAATGCCATGACCTCCATTGCTCACAGCCTGGTTTACATCTGAACTTATTTTAAATAGGGACAAGGTCTTCTTAATCCAGATAGCACCTTCTAGTGCTTGGAATAATGTTAATTCAAAACTGTTGATCTGAATTTATTGAAAAATATTTTTTGTTTAAAAAACTTTAGAAAATGACTGAATTATTTATAGCATGCTCTATTTAACAATATAGAGGATAGGTCCAGAAAGTTTCTTTGAAATGTGTTAAAATATGAAGCTTAAATCCTTAATACTTAATCCTTTCCTGATTAAAATACTAGGATTGCCAGAATAAGCATTGTGAAAATTATGTTTGTTATAGAAAAAAAAATCAACAGATTAGCATATCAGCAATTTTGTACAAAAGGTTCACTTCCTTTATATATATATGTGTGTGTATATATATATATATATATATATATATATGTAGTTGTAGATGAACACAATACCTTTATTTATTTATTTTATGTGGTGCTGAGGATCAAACCCAGTGCCTCACACATGCGAGGCAAGTGCACAACCCCAGCCCAAAGGTTCACTTCCTTAAATCAAGTTTCTTGCACAAACATCTCACTATACTAGTCAAAGTCAAATGGTGTCTTCCCCAAGAGCTGACTAAAAGCTTGATCCTCTCACAACAGCCAGGAGCCAAAAAAGCCAATGAAACATCTGGGCTGCTCTCTGGCATCACTGTTTATCCAGGTAACAATAAGTGCTATAAAGCAAAACCTGTGCTTAATAGAATACAACATTTCACTCAGTGGCTTTCTAACTAGTCACATCTCACTGGTTATTCATCATTTCCTACTCATTTTGACAAGTAATTTGTCTCCTCCAAAATCCAAGTATAATATTGACTTTTATGAATATTTCTAAAAGTGAATATCACCAAACAGCTAAAACTTAACTCCAGCTTTCCTTGAGGAATTGCTTTAACCAATGTTTGCCCTCCTGTAAGCCATGTTTGGCAGCCATCTGTATTAAGCCATATGCAAGGCACAAAAATACCTCCATTTGCTTCAGCCTGCCATAGTGCCTGAAATTCTAACCATTAGTATTATTCAAAATTTTCAATTAAAAAAACCACTGAGCACTCATTATTTGAAGGAAAAACATTGATTAATTGTCAAGAAATTTAAAAATTAATTAAGCACAACCTCTACTTTATAGAATATTAAAAGCCCTTTAGGGGAAAGAAAGAAATTACAAATAACTATAGTATAATTCATTATATGCCAAAAGAAGAGAGCAAACAATATCCACTGGAGGGTCAAACTAGAAAAGATATAATCCAGTTAAGGCAATTGGGAAAATCTTTATAGACAAGAAAACATGTGTAAAGCACCTTACAGATTTTTCAACAGAAGAAACGGTGATTGCATATAAGAAAACAGGCACATCAGGAAAACTATAGGGACTTCTGTTTACACATGACTTTCAAAATGGATAATCCAACATGGGTGAAACTTTAACCAAAAGGCACTGCAGAGAACAGCTAGCAGACAATGGATTCAGAGGAAAATGATTGACAGAGAGGTTGTGGTGGTCGAGAGAAGCCTGTAAAAGGCCCTGCACAAATGGTTCTACTGGAAACTCCTAAAGCTTCTAGGGACATAACAGGATCACTGGACAATGACATGGAGATACCAACGTGAGTCTGACCTTCTTTGTCATGTATTTTTGGGCAGACTCTAACTTCAATGTGCCTTAATCTGCTTTGACAAAGCAAAAAGAAAATAAATCCAATGATGCACTTTGCTCAAGAATGTGGAATATACATTGAGGTCAATCTTAGGGAAAACGGAAAATCAGAGTGAAGGTTACAGCTCTGATGGGGACCTGGGCTGGCTGTGCTTTCATCCCTTTCTAGGTCACACTGACATGAAGCCCAGAGACAGCTTTGAAATCTGCTGAAGGAGTCAGCACGTGCTGGATATGGAAAGGAATTCCACACTCATTTGCTTTTAGCAGCATGGAACCCTCAGCAAAACCACCTAGCGCTTTAAAGAAAGCACTACTTAACTTAATCATACTTAAAATTCTAAAAAGGCCTTTCAATACCCTCAAATGGGAATAAAACAATAAAATGATAACAGATAAATGTGCCAAGGATATACTTATTAAGTTCATAAAATAAAAAATAACAAATACAAAGTACTTCCAACCAATAATCAGTAAGGACCAACTTAGAAAAACTGGGTACCATTTTTCACTTACTAAATTAGCAATTGAAAAACTACAGCAATCTATTTGATAAAATCATTTTAGCAATATTTCTCCTAGAGCTGCACTTGATAATGGTATGAAGCTTTGAGTCCATAGTTCTATTTCTGGGAATGTATTTTAAGGAAATATTCTATCTGACAGATCATATTCACATTATAATTATTCTAATAGTTAAAAAATTATAAATAGCTCTAAAATAAACTAAGGAGAATGATCAAATACTATGTTTTATAACTAAAAATATGACTTGAAAGCTCTATAGAATGCAGAAAACATTCATGAAATAAACAAGGATACAAAATCAGATACACTATTATCCCTTGGAATTCATAGAGGATTTGTTTCAAGATATCAATGAAAGATATCAATTTCAAGATATCAATTTAAGTCCCTGACATAAAGTGATATAATAGTTGCATATAACCTACACTCACTCTCCTGTATATTTTAGATCATTTATGGATTATTTATAATATCTAATCCAATGTAAATTCTATGTAAATAGTTGCTATATTGTATTGTTAAATGACAAGAAACAGTCTGTACATGTTCAGAGAATTACAATTTGTTTTCCAAATATTTTTGATTAGTGGTCCTTTGAATCCTCAGATGTGGAACCTGCTGATATATAGAGCTGACTGAATATTATGATCACAAGACTATAGCATAGGAAAATATAAAAGAATAATTTATATTTATAGGAAAATATAAAAGAATAATTCTTGTTTTGTTTGTATATTGGAATTATAAATTAATTTTTCTCTTTTGCATATATTCTCTGTAGTATTGATATGTTGTTCTCATAATTAAACCATGTTTTTAAAAAATTCTTTCTCGTTAATGAATTTCTAAATGTCATTTGATTTCAATGAAGCTGTTTCTTCATAATGTTTATTTAAAAAGCTGAACATGTGTGTTTGGTTCCATTCAGTTTTGCCAAATAAAAAAGAAACTATTGCATAGGAAATAACACTTAGGAATAAATCCCATTTCCAGCACTAGTTGAGAAGGATCCAGTAGTTACACACCAGGCCTATTCCACTCTCAGAAATACAGCTTCCAATTCCAGTCATTTTCCTCTCTTATTACATTAACCAGACTGTGCTACACAAGATTTGCAAAACTTTGGCTTTGTATAGCACCTATTCCTAACTAAAAAAGACTAAAAAAGACACAGGTTCTAGTGTTGTCTCAGCTCTACAGTTCTGTAAATTTAATTAAGTCACTTAATTTCTGGTCTATTGCCTACAAAAAAATATGAAAGATTATTGCATGCAATTACACATGTTATTACATGTCATGAAATTTCACATGTAACGAGAAAAAAAGAAACTATTATAGTATTGACTGTTATCACTATCCTTCTTTATTTTAGAAAAATACCTCATTGTGATGAAAAGTGAGATCTTTGAAGGTATTAGAAATAAAGTGCTCTCCTTTAGAAAATTAGGAATACCTGTTTTGGGGTTTTGATCTTGTGAGTTACAAGGAATGAAAGGAAAAGGGATAGAAGAGAAAAAGGGGAACTAAGAGGATGGTAAAGAGTTGACAAATTGTTAGAGAAGGATGGTGCACAGGGAGAAACAGAAACCCCTGGTGATGAGAGGCAGGAGGCAGAGCACAGACTGCATGTGCTTAGCAGTTACCACTCCCTGTCCCTGACACAGATGTAGAAAAAGCTCTACTATGTGCACCAGCCTTATATTGTGAGTGCCTCTCATTTAACGGACATAAAGGATTTAGTAAGAAGGATACATATTCAACAGTGGCATAAAATTGAGACTGAAGTGATTATCAAAGTATAAGCTCTCAGGGAATATGAAAAATTCTGGGAAAAGGCTTTATATCTCCACAACTCTTGGAACAAGGTTTCAATTAATCTTAAAATCTCTAGACTCCTAGCTGACATCCACAGTACACAAATTAAAGGCAGAGAAAAAGTTAAGAGCCAAGTCTTTAGACCCTAGGTCAGAGCTCATACAATTTCATATCTGTTCCAAGGAACTGCATAAAACATAGCAAACATAAAACCAAAGAGATAGACAATAGAGAAAAGAAGGGAAAATGCTCATGAAACTGTGCTCTTCAGGTACTAAAGGAACCCTTTCAGCACCTACTATAGAATGAACTATGCATTAATTAGCCAGGGTTCTCTAAGCAACAGATCCAGTAGGATATAGATGTAGGTATGATATTGAATGGGGATTTATTAGAGCAGCTTACATTACCAGAAGATGGATAGTCCCACAATGGCTGTCTGTAGGCTGGAGAACAAGAGGAATTAGTACCTGCTCAGTCCAAGAAGATGGAGCCTCAGAATAAGAGGGACTACAAGACCTGGAGAGTCTGCTTTGGAAGAGTAAAGAAGCGGGGGCCCTGATGTCCTCAGGGGATCATAGGAGCAATCAAAGCACCTGAAACACCATTCAAGAAGAATCCAGCATGTGTCTGCTGCTGCTTTCTCATTCTTCTACTTTTTGTTCCATTCAGGCCCCCAATCTTTTCACACTTAGGGTGAGTCTTCCTCTCAGTTTTCTGTCTGATATGCTAATTATTCCTAGAAACACTCTCCTTCCTGACACACCTGGAAGTCTCTTAATTTAGGCATCTCTTAATCCAATCAAGTTGACAATTCAGATTAACCATCACAAACTATTAAGTAGAAATTGAAATGGCAAAGTGATAAATTTTCTATTACTTTTGTTTTTCCCTTTTCTCTTTTTCAATAATCATTCACTTATTCATCACTCCATGAGAGATGCTGAGCTTCAAATCCCACTAGAAGATAGTATTCTTAGCTATTTTGCCTTTTTAAAAAAATCTATAAGCAAAGAACTATATAAGAAAGCATTTGGGAGAATGAAAAGTGGTTACAGATCTTTGTGCTATTTCTTGCATACATTTTCACTGAGGTCCCTCTCCAATCCTAAGATTCCCCAGGCTCTCCAACATTCTGGACTGAGAAGGAAAGTCTGGAGAAGAGAGGCCTTCATCTATCGTTATCTCAGTCTTAGCATTGAGGCCAAGCTGTGACAAAAGACTAGATCTCCAGGAACCAAAACAAAAGGAGATTTTCTATGAGGTTGTTCCTCTAACATAACCACCAACTACATCAGAAAACTTATATTGAGAAAGGAACAATAACACAGCATGCCAAAGGCAGTTACTGCTGATGGAGAATATTGCAGATAAATCTTCACCTTATTTCTATCCTGTTCTTTCCCACAGTGTCATCAATCTCTCCTTCACCTATATGGCAGCAAACATCTAAAAGAGCAGCATCAAGCATGACAGGCATCTGAGATCCACTTCCACAGTGACTTTTTCTCCACCCAAGGTTTGGCACAGATTGGCATTTGAGAATAGTTTGAACTTTACCTATCACAGTAGAGATTAATTTTAGTTGGTCTCTTAAGTCTAAGTAAAGGGTGGTCCATGGACCAGCAGCCTGGAGAAATGTTTTGGGGTAGTAGATCCTTCATTTACGAAGGTGAGCTCCTGAGCAAAGGAATTAAAATGAGAACTGGGAACTTAGAAATGCAGAAACTCAGGCCTCAGGTTGACATCAGAGAACGCATTTTTACAAAATTCCTGAGTGGTTTCTATATACATTAAAGTTTGAGAAGTGCTTTAGGGAAACTTTGGAATGGCACACCTTAACAATTCACAAATTGGTTGTGTCACTCTTGTGTGTGGTATACTAGAAAAAGCATGGGATTTGCAGCGACTGCTCCCAAGAGTGACATCTGTGTGTCATTGGACAAATTACCCAATATCTCTGGTTCTCAGTTTCCCAATATGTTCAATGATAAACTCTATATTCATGAAGTTGCGAGGATTGAATTAAACAATGTATCTGAAATATATAATCCATTGATTAGGCCACAGTACATGGATATTTGAAATCAACCTAAAGTATGGGAGGAGACTTAAAAGCTAATTGTCAAGTGGCTGTCTTGCCTCACAAGCTCAAGTGTATACAAAGCCAGAAGCTGATTGATGCAATTTTTTCTCATTGTCATTCCTTTGCTCAGGAATTCACCTTCTTAAATGAAGAACCTACTACCCCAAAACATTCCTCCAGCAGACTTCCATTGAACTTGAGACTCATCACTGTTTAACTGTTTATCATGTTTGTTTGGCTTGCTCTGCCTTTTTTTAGTCAAGAATCCTCAAGAACAAAATTACAATAGCGCTGGAACAGGGATCACGAATTAATAAACCATTTGGTGGTGACCTATCATGTACTTAAGACACAAGAAAAGAGGGTAAACTATGAAATCAGTTTAATAGCCCTTAAGCAGAGAAGAGATTAATTCTCAATTCAGAAAACATGTACTGGGTACTGATTGTGCTTGGCATTATGATAGAAAATGAAGATAAAATTTTAAAAATAAGTCTTTGTCCTCAAACAATATATAGTCTATAAAAGGGTAATGCAATGAGTGCTATAAAAACAGAAACATGGAATTTATAGTGCTATAAGAAGGGGATATATAAACTATATATTTAGGGGCTGGAGAGAGAATGTTCTGGGAAGACCTCCCAGGTGAAATATCTTTTAATGTGAGAAATTACAATCAAATTGTTTACAAATGTATCAGCACAACTCAAAAAAGGAAAAGCAGGCTGGGTTTAACTCCTAGCTTGGCAGTTCAGCAAATTAATTAACCTTTCTATGACCCCCTTTACATATCAGCATAATAGACGTAATATTAGTATCTACAGCATAGATTCGTTGTAATAATGAAATGCTTTAGAGAGCATCTAAGGCTGGTACTCAACAAATGTTTGATGGTTTAGTTCTTTCCTTTTGCATGAATCAGGGTAGGAATGGCTAAGAATAGCTAACCTGTCTCTTACCAGAAGTTCTATGTTAAGCAAATGGATCAAGATGATGATAGCTTACTGATACAGCCTCTAAAGGAATAGCTCAAATTTTAAATATTGTGAGTGTGCACTGCATAAACACACACACATATATATGGGAAACTTTAAAAGTAGAGAAGAAACACTGATGTGGATGGTAATCAAAAGCCCCTGACAAAAGCAGATCTCAAAGATGTTCAAAATCCACTTATCCAGTATCAAACTGTAAGCTCCACCAAATTTTCATCCAGCATTCTTCCCCTAAAGATGAAGATACACTGCAACCATTATCAAGCAGAAACACAGTGAGCCCTTCTCTATCATGCCCATATCACACCCACTGCTAAGTCATGATGACTTTATCACCTACATACCTCAAAAACAACAGCAGACTTCAGTCCTTTCCTCACAAGGCACATCTGGTCCCATGGACTTCAGCACTGGACACAGAACAATTACAATCAGTACTTGCTGAATGAATGCATTCTTAATTCAAGAGGAATCAAAAAGGAGTATCCATAAGGAAATGAAAAATAAAATTTTTGAATCCACAATTTGGAAAGAATCAAACAGCAATCCATTGATCATCTCTGTATATTTTTTGGTTTGATGGTAGTAAAAGCATAAAAATGACTAGATGGTGATATCTCTAATAGCAAAGAGGACTGACTAAAACATAACATGAAATTCTTATATTTAGAGGTGGAAATAATAAGAGTGCTATGGGATGTCTCTGAAGAGGGAACTGAACAGCAAACTGAGGCCAAATATGCTTCTATTTCAGTGGAACCTGGGCATCCCCATTGTTTTACTGTTGGCTGTGACCACTTACCTGCTACCAAGCAGAATTGAATAGTTGCAACAAGCATTACAAGCATGCAATCCTAAGATATTTACTCTGACCCTTGCAGAAAGAGCTTGCCAACCCTCACTTTAGAACACCAGAACAAAACGTTCTCATTTTTAAAAAGGATAAATTTATGTAAATAATATTAATCATGACAAAATAATGTACTGTATGTTTTAGAAACTTGCGAAAGAGATTAGAAAAGAAGGGAGATGAAGGTTGTGTTTGAATTAAGGTCTCAGGGTGGGCTAGAGGATGGTTCCTAAGATAATATCAGGTCCTAATCCTTGAACCCTTAAAAGTTCCCTTATTTGGAAAAAGTCTTTAAAGACAGACTTACCTTTAGGGCCCTAAAATGAGGACATTATCCTAGACTATCTGGGTCACCCTCAATGCCACCTTAAGTGATCATTTGGGGTAGAAAGAGATTCAGCACCCACAGAGGAGAATGTGTCATAAGGACAGAGACTGGAGTGACAGAATCATAAACCAAGAATGCCAAGGGATGCCAACAGCCACCAAGAGCTAGAAGAGACAGGTGAGGATTCTCTAATCCTCCAGAGGAAGCCTGTCCCTAGTGTCACCTGGATTCTGAAATTCTAATGTCCAGATCTTTGAGAAAATATATATATATATTTTTTGTGCCACTGAAGTTGTAATGTCTCACAACAGTCACAGGAGACTAATACAGTCCTGAGAAGACTCTGCTTAAAGAAGTTGGGGATGAGTTGTGGGATTTTATCACAATATTAAAGTACCTGAAAGTTTGCATTTTGCCCCCATGTAGTTTTGTCAAAGAAACTGTTGCATAAAATATATATATATACATTACTTAGGAATGAGTCTCAATTCCCAGCATGAGTTGAGTCTGGGAGATACTCATATGCTTCTTCCACCTCAACAAGACACTCTCAAATCTCAGTCACTTTACCTTTAATTTTATTAACTTTGTGTCAAAAATACAATCACAGGTCTAAATTTAAAAGCACACACATGCTCAGAAAGAGGTTTCCTCTGTTAACTCTATGGTGCCACTGAACACCTTTTTAAACTCAGTTAAGACTCAGTTTCTGGATCATCTTCTATAGAAAGGAAGAATGGAGAAAAGGAAAGGGGCAAAAGAGAAGAGAGGAAGGGATAGAAGGGAAAGGAAGGAAGGGAAGGAAGTAAAAGACAAAAGAAAAGCAAAGGATGGTGAGAGGCAGGAATCCTAAGAGGATGAAATCTCTATCAGTCTGAGTCCCCAAATAACTCTGAAGCAAGTATCACTTGGTATGTAGTATGAACAAGAAATAGCCTTCCTTTGTCTTAAGTCAGAGATTTTTTGGTTGGTTGTTATGGTAACATAGGATAGTTTATTCTTACCAATATCCCAAGCAAAGTCACAACAACCTATTTACAAGCCCCTGGTAATCTTTCCTCCCTCACCACTCACTCTTAAGATAGTAATAAATAGTATTCCTATTCCTTACCCTATAAGGAAGAATAATACTAAGTAGTATGTCTAGAGATGAGAGATTGTCTCTCTCTCTCTCTCTTTTTTTCTTTTTTGCACCACGAATTGAATGCAGAGGAATTAAACTACTAAACCACATCTCTAGCTCTCTATTTCTTGAGACAAGTTCTCACCAAGTTGCTTAGGGCCTTGCTATGTTACTGAGGCTGGCTTTGAACTTGCAGTCCTCTTGCTTCAACCTATGGAATTGCTGGGATTATAGGCATGCACCACTGCATCTAGTAAATTAAGTCATTTTTTAATGAGGAGGGAATTTACACTGATACGTGAAAGAGTTAAAATACTGATCCTGTGATCTCTAGACAAGGTTACCTTGACAAACACAGGGAGCCTCTGAAATGTCTTCCCATACATCATTGAACAATTTATTTCAATTTTTAAAGAAAGTTTAATTAAAGAAAAAATTGTAACAATAAAGAAGACTTCTGAGTAATGAAAAACACAAAAACTCAGAAAAATTTTACTGTGAAGTTCTTAAAGTGACTGGGAAACACTAACAATGATTGCGAAAGCATGAAGTCCATCATCCACACAACAGGAAGTGCAGTGATATCCTTGTGAAATTAGCTGCAAAGGAGTGGCAGCCATTAATCCCCTCTATGACTGAGCAGAGGTTAACACTAGTGCCTACAGTAGAATTTTATTTGTTCCAAGAATGGATGAACTATGCCAGAATATTGCTTCAGGGGGTGGGTAGGTTAGGTGGCCCCATGGAGGATCAAATCCAAAATAAAATGTCATTGTCCCCGATTGCTACTCAGATTCTTGACAATCTTTCCCTAGACTGGACTCAGAATGCAAAGATTCATGTAAACTGGCATGTTTATAGAAATATTCAGTAGAATTTGGAATAAGCTGTGATCATCAGGCACACAAGTTTAAATGAATCTAGGCATTCCTTGGACTTAATAATATAGTCATTTATGACAACTACTTAGAAGTTAAGCTCATGTTTTCCCAAATGGGAGATATTGACAGCGGTAAAACAATATAAAAATTGAAGTCATGGGATGCCATACCAAAAATGTTCTATAGCATTAAGGACACTAAGTTTATATTTTTACAGTATTTTCTTTGAAGTTCATATAAATAGTGCATGGAGATAATCATCCAAATGCCAAGCACACACCACAAGCAGCTCTAGACTTCTTAACCTCCTCAGACCACGAGTTGCTTCAGAGGTGCAACATCTAGAACAGTCGTTCCAGAAATTATCTCTGAGCTATGGCTCCTACCAGAGCTCACAGGCAGCAGCCTGAATCTGCTTCACTTTAATCAGAAAAGATAGATGGAATGGAGCCCACTTGGTTCGTGGCTGCCAGCCCTCTTCGTCTCCCTCCCACAGACATGCATACAGGAAACCTGGCAGCTCCCTTCTCCCTTCCTGTCATTCTCACTAGGCTAAGGAGTAGGCAGATGCAGAAGGGAGGGGGAAGCGAAGGCTGCCAGAGCACTCGCCACATTCAGAGTTGCCACTACAGGCCTCCCCAGCTTTCGGCATTCCTCAGGTATTCTGTGGGTTCCAGACAGGGAAACAGATCTAGACAACCCAACAGCTCATCCCACAAAAAAGACAGACCCCCAAAAGCCCAGGCTTTATGTGAAGCAGCGATTAAATAAGAGGACTTCCTCAAGGCAAATATCATCTTATCTTTAAAAGAGAGAATTAGAATTAGGTAGCATTTTGCATGAAGCCTAGAAAATCTCCCTGAATGAATAAGAGATGAGAGAGGGAAAGATAGGCAAAGAGAGTGAGAGAAGCAAAGGAGAAGATAAACTAAACACTGATGGGCTTTCCCAAGGTCCCAATAAGAAGAACCCCATTGTGGGGCAGTGACATATGCATGGGCAGGCAGGTTTAATTGGCAAGACAACAGACAAACTTGGGATCATGGTCTACTTCCTTTACTAATAAATGTCGCAAATGCTCCCAGCACAAGCTGTCAAAACAAATCTAGCTCTCTTCTGACTTTTGTTGAGAGGTGATAACACTCAACTCAACCAAAAAAATTATGAGGCTCCTATATCAATGTAACCTTCATTCTCCCAACAATCAAAAATGTCAGGAAAAATCTAGAGCAGAATCCTCACCCTCAGACAGGCACTCTCAACAGTGGGGATACAGCCCTCAGTGAAGTGACACAAGGCAAACTAGATGCGCAGTTCAAAGTTCTCACCTAGAGCTACAGAACTGCCTTCTCACATTTATTCATTCACATATTCCTTATGCTGATATACTGTGCTTGACATAATTGCTAATAAGACAAATGTGCTTCTTGCACTTCTAGAGTTTATAGAACAGCAAGGGAAAAAATGGCAAACTACTAGGTAATTGCAGTATAATAGGGTGTGGCCTGTGATAATAGATTCCTAGTGCGACCTAAAACAACAAAGCCACAGTAGCAATATAGACAAAAAGTCGCCCAAGTGTTCATCAAACAAAGAATCAATTCACATGAATGTGTATAGCCATGCATAGAAATATCATTCAGCCATGGGGGGAGAATTCTGATGCATGCTTCCACATGGATGAAACTTGAAAACATCATGGTAAGCAAAAGAAGTCACACACAAAAACCACATATTGTATGATTCAATTTATAGGAAATGCCAAGAATAGGAAAATCCATAGAGACAGAAAGCAAATTAGTGGCTGCCAGGAGGGATGAGGAGATTGGGGACTGACTGCCAACAGGAATGAGGTTTCTTTTGAGGGTGACAAAAATGTTCTCAAATTAGATAACGGTTGCACAACTTTGTAAATATACTAAAACCACTGAATTGTACATTTTAAAAGAGTGAATATTAAGATATGTGAATTATATCTCATAGAAGTTTTTAAAAGTTAAAGGAGAGAAATCCACAAAGGTGTTAGCACAGTGAAGAAGGACCCACCTTACCTGTATAGCACCAGCTTTCCACATGAGACTGTGTGTAATGTAGGAGGAGCAACAACTTCGGAAAAGACAGGCCAGTACTTAGCTTATCAAGGCTGTGGTACCCTAACCTGCAAATTAAGATTCATGCAATTGGTGGAGGGAGGAAATTGGGGGATTGAAACTGAAATTGATTTCCATGCATGTATGAGGTTGTTGGGATGAGCCCAACTATTATGTATAATCATTAAGCTCTAATTTTAAAAAAAATTCAGAGAATATTGTAATGAAATTTAGAAACAACATGTTTAAAAGAATCTGTTGTGATTCTGGTTCCAAGATGGCGGCCTAGACAGTCCACTCTGTGCTAGGCTCTCAAGGACCAGGGCTGGAAGTGGTGGAGGCGCCGTTTTCCAGCCAGCATCCTGGCATCATTCTGCGGCTCAACATCCCATGCAGGAATTTCGCTCATGTATGTGTGAGTACAGGATCACCGGGAGGCAGCGGTAGCCAGGAGGCGCGTCTTCAGCGCCGACCGGAGAAACGCGGTTGCAGCCCGGGCTTCGGCCCAGGGCTACGGCTATCTGAGACTGAGACTGGAAGTAGCGGGGTGCCATCTTCCCAATCAGTTTTTTGGCAGCTCTCTGCGCCTTGTCGCCCCACGCAAATGTCTCGATCGCGTGTGTGGGCACAGGGCCAACGGGAGGCAACGGTAACCAGGAGGTGCGTCTTCGGCGCCGGCCGGAGAAACACGGTTGCAGCCCGGACCTCGGCCCAGGGCTACGGCTATCTGAGACTGAGACTGGAAGTAGTGGGTTGCCATCTTCCAACCAGTTTTTTGGCAGCTCTCTGCGCCTTGCCACCCCACGCAAGAGTCTCACTCGCGTGTGTGAGCACAGGGCCACCGGGAGACAGCGGTAGCCAGGAGGAGTGACTTCGGCGCCGACTAGTGGAGTGCAGTTGTGGTGGGGGATCCGGCCCAGGGCTTCAGCCCGGAGTTTACCCCAGGCGTGCTGGGCCTGCTTCCGCACAGGGTGCCTAGCCCCAGTGCCCACCCAGCCGCGAGAGATCGCTACCAGTTACTTCGGTGGACTGACTCTCCTGAGCGGAACCCCAGCTATTGTTCTTTGTGGACCACCTTCTAACACAGCAGAACTTCTTACACACCAGGGGGCGCAGGTGAACACCTGGGAGCAAACCTTGGCGACTCCACCAGCGGCCCAGAGTTTCACCTTGGCCTGGGACCAGTACCAAGGATACCAGCCGGGAAAGTCCAGCAAACAACGGACAACGCCACCTACTGGGGGAGAAGTAACGAAACCCTGCAGGGAAACTATAACCGTATAGGAGTTAAAACTGTAACACCTTGGATCAGCAGAGCTAAAAGGAAAGACACACAAACATGATGTGAAAACAAGGGAAGAAAGTGACTCAAACAAACCAAGATACTACACTCCCAGAATCCATGGGCTGTACTGCAGGAGGAATGACAGAACAGGAATTCAGGACGTACATAATTAAAATGGTCAGTGACTTAAAGAATGATATAAGAGAGCAAACCCAGTCAGCAATAGATCACATTGATAAAGAGATTCGTAGGCAAATACAGGAAGTAAAAGATCACTTTGATAAAGAGATACACAGGCAAATACTGGAAGTAAAAAATCACTTCAATAAGAAGATAGAGATTCTGAAAAGGAACCAAACAGAAATCCTTGAAATGAAAGAAACAATAAACCAAATCAAAAACTCAATAGAAAGCATCACCAGCAGATTAGACCACTTAGAAGACAGAACCTCAGATACTGAAGACAAAATATTTAACCTAGAGAATAGAGTTGAGCACACAGTGAAGATGGTAAGAAGCCATTAACAGAACATCCAAGAGCTTTGGGACAACAT